>CAUYON010066171.1:0-16368 GCA_963573935.1 Arctocebus calabarensis | reverse complement strand
CGAATCCAGCCCAGACCTGTCAAACAACAATGACAGCTGCAACCAAAAAATGGCCGGGCGTTGTGGCAGGCGCCTGTAGTCCCAGCTACTTGGGAGGCGGAGGCAGGAGACTCGCTTGAGCCCAGGAATTGGAGGTTGCTGTGAGCTGTGATGCTATGGCACTCTATCCAGGGTGACAGCTAGAGGCTCTGTCTCAAAAAAAAAAAAAAAAAAAAGGAAAAATTAGTTGTGTTTCTGTATATTAGCAATGAACAATCCAACAAGGAAATTAAGAAAAAAATTCCATTTTATCTGACATTAAAAAGAATAAAATACTTAGGAATGGATTCAACCAAGAAAGTACAAGATTTGTATGGTAAATGCTATAAAATATTGCCAAAAAATTTAAAGATGATCTAAATAAATTTAAGGATATTCCATGGTCATGTAATAGAAGATTTAACACTGTTAAGATGGTAACACTCCTCAAAGCATCTATAGATTTAATGTAATCCCTATGAAAATCCTAATGACCTTTTTTTAAAGTGGAAAAGCTGATCCTCAAAATCATGTGGAATTGCAAGGGACCCAGAAGAAACTAAACGATCTCTAAAAAGAATAGCAAAGTTGGAAGTCTCAAATTCCCCAATTTCAAAACTTACTGCAGAGCTACAAATAATCAAAGCAGTGTGATACTGGCACAAGGTTATCCATTTAGGTCAATGGAATTGTTCTGAGAGTCCAGAAATAAACCCAAATCAATCTGTAGTTGAATGATCTTGGATAAGGATGCCGAGACCCTTCAACGGGGAAAGAATGGTCTCCTCAACAAATGGTGCTGAAACAATTGGGTATCCCCATATAAAAAAAAGAAATTGGACCCTCAACTCACACCATACACAAAAATTAACACAAAATGTATCAAAGACCTAATTCTAAGAATAAACCTTTCAGAAGAAAGCACGCAGACAAATCTTTATGATCTGAGATTTGGCAATGGATTTTTACATATGATACCAAAAGCATGAACAACAAAAGAACAAAAGATATCCTTCATAAAAATTAAGAACTCTTTTGCATTAAAGCACACCATCAAGAAAGTGAAAAGACAGCTCACAGAATGGGAGAAAATATTTGCAAATCATGTATCTGTTAAAGGTCCAGTATCAAGAATATATATGTATGAAAACCTCTTACAACTCAACAGCAGATGTCAAGCAACTAAATTAAAAAATAGGCTACAGATTGAACAGACATTTCTCCAAAGAAGATATGCAAATGGCTACCAAGCACATGAAAAGATGTTCAACATCATTAGCCATTAAGGAAATGCAAAACAAAACCACAATTAGATACCACTTCATACCCACAAGCATGGCTATAATTAAAAAAAAAACAACAGACAATAAGTGTTGGCAAAGATGTAATGCTGGTGGGAATGTAATTTGGTACAACTGCTGTGGAAAACAGTTTGTTGGTCTCTTAATAAGTTAAACACAGACTCACTATCTGACCTAGCAATTTTTCTCTTGGGCATATACCAAGCTGTTTTAAAATGCACATCTACACAAGGCTTGCATGCATAGCACTCTTATCCTTAATAAAGGAAAAAGGATGGACACAATTTAAATGTCCATCAAGGCAGGCAGGGTGGCTCACACCTATAATCCTAGCTGGGAGGCTGAGGCGAGTGGATTGCTTGAGCTCAGGAGTTTGAAACAAGTTTAAGCAAGAGTGACACCCTATCTTTAAAAACAGCTGGGCGTTGTGGCAGGTGAGTGCCTAGCTACTTGGGAGGCTGAGGCAGGAGGATTGCTTGAGCCCAAGAGTTTGAGGTTGCTGTGAGCTATGATGCCATGGTACTCTACTAGGGCAACAAAATGAAACTGTCTCCAAGGAAAAAGAAGTCTGCCAGGCACCATGGCTCATGTCTGTAATCTTAGCACTCTGGGAGGCTGAGGCATGTGGATAGCTTGAACTCAGGAGTTCGAGACCAGCCTGAGCAAGAGTGAGACCCTGTATCTACTAAAGATAGAAAAACTGAGGCAAGAAGATCTCTTGATCCCAAGAGTTTGAGGTTGCTGTGAGCTGTGACTCTATGGCACTCTACCAAGGTCAACAAAGGAATAAACTATGTGTCACATCCACGCACTGTACTATTATTTACAAATAAAATGAATGCAGTTCCAATACGTGCAATAACTGCAGTCCCCAGCCCCCAGGCTGTGCACCAGTACCTGCTCTGTGTCCTTTTAGGAACGAGAACACACAGTGAGAGGTGAGTGATGAGAGAGTGGGGGAAGCTTCATCTGTATTTACAGCCGCTCCCCATTGCTCACATCACTGCCTGAGCTTCCCCTCCTGTCAGATTAGCAGCAACATTAGATTCTTACAGTGCAACCCCCACTGGAAACTGCACAAATGAGGGATCTATCTAGGTTATGCACTCCTTGTGAGAATGGCATGCCTGAAGATCTGAGCTGGAGATACAATGAGCTTGTCTGAAACCATCCCCTCCATCCCAGTCTGTGGAGAAATTGTCCTCGTTGAAACCTGTCCCCTGCCAAAAAGGTTGGGGACCACCAGACTATATACATGATTGAACCTCAAACATGGCATATATCATGTACTGAACTAAATGCAAAAGACAACATATTGTATGATTCAATTTATATGAAATGCATAGAAAAGAAACAGGGAAATCAGTAGAGACCAAAAGTAGATGAATGCAACTGGGAGTGGGGATGGGGACTGACTACAAATGGACACAGAGGAGCTTTTGGGGGTGATGGAAATGTTCTAAAATTAGATCATGAGTAATGGTTGCACAATTCAACAAATTTACCAAAAATCATTGCATTGTTTACTTACAGTGGCTGAATTTTATGTTATATAAAAAATAGCTAAATAAAGCTGTTAAAATAAAAATTAAAAAGAGGAAATGGGTAGAGGGAGGGGATGTCTCAATTATTTCTTTTTCTGGAAGCCCCTTGGCTAAAATGCAAATGTGACCACTTCCTCCCCTGTGTCTGGCCATGAATACTGAGGAGTGTTGGGGGAGCCTCAGAAATCTAATGCACCCTCTTTCTGAGGATATGGGAGACCATACTTATGAGACATTTATAGTCCAGAAGGTCCTGTACCACAGGCGTGGTAGCCTAAGTCTCTCCATCTGTAAAATGGGTCTGGCAGCTATTAACTTTCCAGTTCTAAAAGCACCTGTTTTGCTAACACCAAGGGGGCTAAGAGGCCTTCCCACTTCCCAAGCTATGGCCTGAGTGCTTTTTTAAAATTGTAAACTGGATTAAGCACTCCTCAGATGACTTCCCATTTTCCTTAGAACAATCTATCTTCCTTGCCCTGTCCCCGCAAGGCCCTATGTGGTGTACGTGGTCTGTGACTTCCATGACTTCGCGGGTCATCCATCTGTCTGCTCACTCTACTCTGCCATGCTGTGCTCAAGGTCCTGGAGCAAGGCACACTTTTTCCTACCTCAGTGCCTTTGCACTTGAAGGTCCTTCTGCCTAAAAATGTTCCTCCATGGCTGGTACCTTCTTATCATCTGGGGTGCTATCCCTAAATGTCATGACCTTGATCGCTCTTTGGTTTTCTAGGACTTATAGTACAATTTGCAGTTAGTTTGTCTGATACTTCTTTTTCTCTGTCTCTCCCAGCTAGAATATAGGCTCCATAGGGGACATCACTGTGTGGAGGATATTTGTGTGGGGATCGCCAGTATGTAGCCAGTGGCAGGTGGGCAGGAGGAAGAAGATTGAATATCCTTGTGTTAACACACATCCAAGAGCAGTGTGGTGAGTTAACAAGAGTGTGGGTTTTGTAGCTTAAATGAGTGAATTCAAATCCCAACTCTGCCACTCACCAGCTGTGTGACCTTGAGCAAGTCACTTAACCTCTCAGAGTCTGAATTTCCTTATCTATAAAACAGGGACAATATGATGATGATAATTATCTTCTCAGGTTAGTCTGAGGTTTAAGTGAGATGATGAATCTTTCAAGTCCTTAAAACCTAGCAGAGAGTAAGTTATCAGCTCTTTTTTACTCTTTCTTCTGTTGGTCTTTCAACTACCACAAAGTCCAGCGAGTGCGTGGTGAATCAGAAAATTCATACTGAAGATCAAGAGAAAGAAAAATAAAAGCTGGCTTTCTCCCCAAATTTGTTCTCCAGAGGACATGAACTTATTTTGGTTGTTAGGAGGAGAAACTCTATAGGGCAAACATCCTTCAAATATCAACCACAGGGGAACTTGTGCCAAGTTAGATAGCTAGAAAAAGAAAAAAATAAAGAATAGCAAAATGCTTTCTCTTTTTCTCTGGAGCAACCCTCTGGTCAGCTGTAAGTGGTTCCCTAAAAACAAGTCAGGTGGGAGAGACAGCAGGTGCATGTGAGCTGACCTGTGTCATCAAAACAGCACAAAATAGCCTCCACGCACCCTGGTAACATTTCATCTCGCTTTGGGTCAATTTTTACCGCCTGGTACAAGCTTAGGAATCAAATACAACCCAGGTTCAAATCCCACTTTTTGGCTTATGTGATGTTTCAGCCCTTTCAGCCTCAGTCTTGCTATCTGTAAAATGGAACTAATCTCCTGTGCCTCTCAGGGTTTGTGGGACCAAATGAAATCACATAGGTGACTAAGTTAAATCTGATGGTGGTGGTGGTAACAGTTCTCTTGCTTTTTTTCTTTTGAGGCTGTTAGGCATGAACTTGTTACATTTTGTCCCTGGTTTCTGAAATGGCTTCAGAGACATGTGACCCTTTCAGGGGCCCCTGGCTTGTTAGCAAGATGAAAATTCTCTTGAGAATTTATTTTCTCTGTTTTCTTCTTGAGTTCCCATGTGTTAATGATTGCCCTCTCCCTTGTGGCTAGGTGTCTCCATCAGACAGATGGACAAAGCAAGGCATTCAGAAAGGTGATGTGACATGCCCAAGAGGCTCTCTTCTCAGGGGCATGGGGACGGGGTTCTATTCCCTACAGCTCTGCAGCAGGAGGCTGGATTCAAAGGCAACAGGAACAAAGAGGAATTTGGGTCAGTCCAGAGGAGGGGTCCCGAACTCAGACCTTGTGGGGTGGGGAGGCTCAGGAATGAGGGAAACAGGCCAGTTTGCAAAATATGGAAGAGGGGCTCCATGGGCCTGTGGACGTGTCTCTGGCCCTTCTCTCTGAGCTCAGGGGTTGGACTTGGCCACCACCGGCTCCAACTGTGTGGCCTCTTCATACCTCAGGGCTTCAGTTTCCACATCTGTGAGATATGGTGGCTCTTGGCCACACTGCTTGCTTCATGGGTCATGACTGTGAGGCCTATGGGGATGATGTCACCTGTCTTCAAGAGGCAAATGTCACCCTCCTGGCCCAAATGTCTTCCTAGTTGATGACCTTTGGTGACAGTGGGTGCCTGCCATGGGGCTGGGCCCCCTCCCACCTCTTTCTCACTCCCTCGGAGGAGGAGCCTGTGGCGGGGGGCGGAGCAACTCACCACATCCTCCTCTTCCTCCCCACCCTGCCCACGAGGGAGGGCAGCCAGCAACCTCCGACTGACCAGGCGGCGTCTCTGCTGTGGGACTGTGGGCTGGGCATCCAGCTGTCTGCCCACTTCTCCCTGAGCGTGAGTGACTGCCACCCGTCTGTCTGCCTGCCGGCCTGTCCGTCTCTAGCGCAGCTGCCTGAGCCTGCCCTGCCATCTGCAGTGCTCGCCGGCTCCCTGTGTGGGACACCTGCCCAGAGGCCCAGCTGCACTGACAAGTCTGGGTGACAGGTCTTATGACTAGTTGGGGAATCAAAGCAGGCTGTGGACTCCTGCCCCAAGCCCCTGCCTGCTTTCTCTGGACTCTCAACACCTGCTCCCAAATCAAACGCAGCTGCTAGTCTGGGGAGCCCACCAGATCGCCCCAGTACACAGAATGGATTTCTGCAGGAGAAGCTGAAGTAGCAGGTAATGCAGCCGCAGTTCTCTAGGCTGGGGCATCTTCTCTGCCCGGAAGGGTCTGCTATGCCTTTGGATCCTGCATCGCTGTGGGAGGAGTCTTGTGCCCGGGTCACAGTTGGGAACACTGGGGCACAGAAGCCTCATCCTGTGAGGACAGGCAGAGTTGAGGCTGGAGTCCTTTATACAGCCAAGCTCCGGGTGGCTGTGGGCCTAGTGACAGGGGTAAAGTTAAGAGGGCCCCTTGTCCATGGAATCCAGCCCCCAAAACACAGGGGCTCAGGGAAGGAAAGCCAGTTGCAGGACAAACGTGACGTGACAATTACCCAGATTCTAGGCAGCCCCTCCAGGTAGTGACAGGGGGTCTGATGCTTCTATAGGACCCTTAGTAGTGGGGGACATCAATTTTGTGCTAGCGTTTGTGTTTTATCACAGTTAATTCAACTAATCCTTCAAAACAGGGGTTGGTGTGTCCATTTCACAGATAAGGAAATGAGGTTCTGAGAAGTAGAGTGACATTTCCTCCGTGTCTCAGCTAGGATGTAGAAGAGTGGGCTGTCAATCCAAGTGTCCCCACAGCTATCCCCTCATCTTTCTCATGAAGAACAGGGTGGGGGTCAGATGATAAGAAGCAATCCTGGGGTGGTGCCTGTGGCTCAGTGGATAGGGCACTGGCCCCATATACTGAGGGTGGCCGGCCCTGGCTAAACTGCGACAAAAATTAACTGGGCATTGTGATGGGCGCCTGCAGTTCCAGCTATTTGGGAGGCTGAGGCAAGAGAATCGCCTAAGCCCAGGAGTTGGATTTTGCTGTGAGCTGTGATGCCACAGCACTCTACCGAGGGCAATAAAGTGAGACTCTGTCTCTAAAAAAAAAAAAAGAAAGAAAGAAAAGAATCCTGGTTCTGTGTGCCAGTGGAGGCCAGAGGAAGCTGAGCCTTGCAGGACAGGAAAGGAAGAAACGGGCAGATGGGTTCATGGTGGAAGAGCCTGGTAGAGTGGAGTTCTGGATGGGAACCTCAGATTTGCTGATGGAATGACAAGTCACTGCACAGTGGGAGCAGAAGGCCAAGTGCAGGGGCATTACAAAGCCAGGGCAGTTGGATGTGTGTGCTCCCCTGGGAGGAAGAAGGGATTTCAGAAACACATGTGAAATGGGGCAAAACGGTGGGTCAAAATCTGGTCATGTGACTTCCAGGCTGGGTGAACTCAGGTAAGTCTCTTTGCTTCCTCTAGCCTCAGTTTTCTTATCTGTAAAATGGGACCAAAATAGTGTCTTCCTCATGAGGACTTTCATGAGGACTCCAGGGCATAACAGTATGAAGGCTGTGATGTCAGATGCCCTTGTCTCCATTAGGAAAGGAAGTCACCTCATGAGGGACCTCCAGCCCGTGTGGCGCCCTCCAAGGGTGACCGAGGGCACAGCGACACACTTGGGAATCTCTGAGTGCCTTCCCCAGCCCTGGGCTCTGGTCTTCGGGCACCAGCTCACCATGTGGGAGGCACTTGTGAGTCTTCCAGAATCCTCACAGCATCAGGCAAGGCTGAGGACTCACTCAGCCCATTTCACAGAGGAGGAGACTGAGGTTCAGTGGGGACAAACTTGCCCCAGGTTAACTGTGACTGAGGGATATGGGGCTAGGTTTGTATCCCCATCTGTATGATGGCAAAGCCACAACCCACTGGATAGGGTAAAATAAAAATGAGACTCATGGTTCTGGGCCTTCCTCTGAGAAGGAGCTGGGAAGGGGTCTTGGACGGGCTGGGTGGGTCCGTATTGCCATGGGGCAGGTGGGCCCAGAGGAGAGAACCTGGACACCTCTTCCCCATGGTAAGCTCAGCAGAAGCCCTGGGCCTGCCTGCCCTCCTGCTGGCAGGGTGTCTGTTCCTTTCTCAAGCCTGCAGTGGAAGCAGCTAATAGCCCTTGTGATCAGAGCTGACCCAAGCCAGGCTGGGAGGGCTGAGGGAGCAAGACAGAGACTGAGTGCTGAGCCCCACAAGGCCAACTTCTGGCCCAGGGAAGGAGGTGAGGTTGGCGCTGGTAAGGGGCTTTTGGGTGGTGGGTAGGGGCAGCTGGAGGAGAAGGTTGGCCAGAAGAAGATGAAAAGGAGGGGAGCAGGCCACCAGAAGCCCTGGGAAGTGCCACCTGATGCTTTGCAGCATCAGGACCACCCTGGTGCCTGAGAAATAAATGAATGAGAAGGTGCATCTCTTTCTTCCACAACCAGTGAGGGGAGCTAGCACCTTCAAAATCCTCGCAGGTCAGGTGGGGGCGCTGGAGCTGGCTTACCCCATGCTATCCATTGTGATTTGGGGCTTTGGAATCAGCCAGACATGGGTTCAAGTCCCAGCTCCTCCACCTGGTACTTTGTGACGTCAAGTAGGCCCCTTGACCTCTCTGAACCTCAGCTGCTTCATCTGTAACATGAGGACATATTGTAAGAATAAGAACAGGAATAAGGACGCTGCTGCGAATCACTGTGACGCCTTATTCTGCAGGTGCATACTCAGCACCCAGTAGGGGTCAGGTACCTTCCTAGGTGCTAGGTAGGGTTCAGTGATCCACAGACGACAAAGCCAGGGGCACAGGGGAAAGAGGTTAGCCGTGACCCATAGATGGCTCACATGAAACAGTAGCTATTGTGTTTTACTTTAAATACTGTTGATCTCAGCTGTCTGGTTACTTGCAGGAACACCTGCTATAGCTTCTGGCATTTACAAGTCCTCAGTGAATGATAGCTCTTATGACAACTCTATTCCCCCCTTTTATAGATGGAGAAACTGAAGTTCACAAAGGGGTAGGGATTTTCTAGGGTCACCCAGGGAGTCATCTACAAGGGGAGGGAAGAAAGCCATCTGGACAGAGGAAGGAACAGGTCTTCTTGGTCTCATAGCCCCTTCCTATCACTCTTCTCCTGCAGTGCCCCTAACCACTTGAGGGGTGTGTGAAAAGGGCCTGGGGGAACCCCACCCCCACCCACAGCTTGCAGGTGCCACCGCCCCCACTCCCTGCCCTGGCCCTAGGCCAAAGGGACTTTTCAGACAGCTCAAATGAGAGCTCTGAGTAAATTTGGAACTTCTGAAACGGCCTGTGAATATTCCCCAGGGTGGGGGCAGAGGGCCCCTGACAGCCCAGGACATCTGCATCAGGTACCCAGCCTTCTGGTCCCTCCCAGCCGTGGGAAGGATCTGGTCACCACACCCAAATTATCTGCAGGGAGGTAGGGCTAGTAACCAAACTGGGGCCCTACTCAGGCCCCTACCCTTCCTCACTGTGTGACCATGGACCAGGTTCTGGGCCACCCTGTGCCTCCAATTCCCTGTCTGCTAGGAGTAGACTAGGACAGTTAGACCAGGACTAGGATTAGTAGCCCTCGGTCTCCTCTGTCCAGGAGCAGGGCAGACTAGTGGGGGCCTGCTGGGAATGGAGGAGAGAGCAGGCAGTCCTCCAGCCCTGCCCCAGCTCCCTTCTCTGTGGCTTGAGCGGTTGTAGTTCAGAGTCTTTTCTCTGGCCTGTAGGAGATGGGGTAGAGGAAAATATGGCTGCAGGTGCTGAGAGAGGGTGCACAATGTGGACTTGAGGATAGGGTTTGCTCAGGCAGAGAGAAGTGCTGAGACTGGGCCTCAGCTAGGAGAGGTTACACAGGCTGGAAGAAGTTCCAGGAGGGGAAGATTATTCAGGCTATTGGAGATTTGCTGCCTGGCTGGGAGAGATAGAGAGGCAGAAAGGTTGCATAGCCTCAGAGGTTGCATAGGGTGGGATGGGGGGTGAGGAAGGACGCCCTTCCCCTCACCCTTGGCTCCTACTGACTAAGCTGTAAGTTTAAGGTCCCTGGCAAACCTGTTTTCAGATCTGATCCCCCCAAAATGTGAAAGGCAACTAACCTTAACCACACACTTACAGTGTGTAGCACCCACCTCCTCACAATCCCCAGCCAGGCCAGGGCTACTGCCCCCAACCCACAGATGAGGACAGTTAAGGCTCCAAGAAATGAGGACCTGTGGCCACAGCCCTAC
The DNA here is from genome assembly GCA_963573935.1 of Arctocebus calabarensis. Taxonomy (NCBI): domain Eukaryota; kingdom Metazoa; phylum Chordata; class Mammalia; order Primates; family Lorisidae; genus Arctocebus; species Arctocebus calabarensis. The sequence continues at coordinate 6,429 of CAUYON010066171.1, read as the reverse complement.
TATGAGCTAGCGACAGAGTCTCCTTTCTGATCCAAGGCCACCAGGCTAGTTCTTCCCCAGCCTGATGACTCTGCCTAGGTGAGAACTTGCTGTGTGATGCTGGGCAATCCACTATCCCTCTCTGAAAGTCCTTATTACTAATCTGATGGTAGTGGTTACCATCATTCAGACTCTGGTTGTCGAGGGTGTTGCCAAGGGTGAGGTGGAGTCAGTGAGGAAGCTGAAGGGGAAACCAAGACCTCAGGGCCTGGTTCTTGTGTCTAGACACAGTGATTTTTAGCTCCATTCATCCATTCATTCATTCACTCGCCATTCTTCTTCAGCTACTCTGTGAGCATCAACTGTGCTCCAGGCCCTGGTTCTATGTGCTAGGGATACTGTGTGGAACAAACAATTACCTGACCTCTGGGAACTTATGCTCCAGATGGAGACAAGTCATAAACACAAAACCAAAACAGAGATTTTATTCACCTAATTCTAACATTACAATTACTATGAAGGAGAACAAGGGAATGCTTGGAACAGAGAACCACAGAGGAAAACCATTTCAGACAGGGCATATGGCTGTTTTAAAGAGGTTGAAATCTGAGGATGAAGTCAGGCGTGTTGACTGACCTCCCAGCACTCTGGGAGGCCAAGGTGGAAGGATGGCTGGAACTCAGGAGTTTGAGACCAGCCTGAGCAAGAGCAAGACCCTGTCTCTACTAAAAATAGAATTAGCCAGGCATCCTAGCACTCTGAGAGGCCGAGGTGGGTGGATTGCCTGAGCTCACAGGTTTGAGACCAATCTGAGCCAGAGCAAGACCTCGTCTCTAAAAATAGCCGGGTGTTGTGGCAGGTGCCTGTAGTCCCAGCTACTTGGGAGGCTGAAGCAAGAGAATCGCTTGAGCCCAAGAATTTGAGGTTGCTGTGAGCTAGAAAGCCACTCTACTGAAAGCAATAAGTGAGACTCTCTCTCAAAAAAAAAAAAAAAAAATTAACCAGGTGTTATGGCAGGCACCTGTAGTTCCAGCTACTCTGGAGATTGAGGCAGGAGGATCACTTAAGCTCAGGAATTTGAGGTTGCTATAAACTAGGCTGACACCACTGTACTCTAGCCCTGTCAACAGAACAAGAGTGTCTCAAGGGGAAAAAGAAAGGAAAGAAAGAAAGAAAGAAAAAACCAGAAAAGAAAAGAGAAAGAAAAGAAAGAAATTTTTCTTTCTAGGCAGCAACCTTCTAGTGTTCTTAGGCAGAAGGAAAGGTATGTGCAAAAGTCCAGAGGTGGGTGAAACATTGGAATTTAAGAAAGAAGGGTCAAAAAGAGAAAGATTTAAACTTGGAGCATACACTCTATGTAGATTCTAACATTGAGGGTAATCTGCACAATCCATTACCTTAGAAAGCAATCTTTTTCCTGTAGTCACTCATGTAACAAATGTTTTGAACACCCACTGTGTGGCAGGCACTTGGTTAGTCTCTGAGGATTCAGCACTAACCAAGAAACACGTGGTCCCTGCCTCAATAGAGCTCAGAATGGAAATGAAAACACCATAAGCTGTGTACTCTGGTGGAGGGGGGACCAGAGAGGAAGGAGTGGCTCATACTCCTTGGAGAGGTCAAAGATTGACAGAGAAGGTGATATTTTAATGGGATTTTGAAGACTGAATAGCTGACAGTCAGTCAAGGAGCTGAAACAGAGCATGCCAAGGCATGGGAGCCTGATGAATGGGGCATAGTGGTGAAGCTGCCCATAGTCCTGTGTGCCTGGAGTGCAGGAGGAACACTGGGGGACAGACCCTGCAGGGCAATGGGAAGCCATGGAAGGACATGCACTGAGTTGGAGGAACTACAGCTGCAGACAGGGAGGAGGGCAGACAGGAGAGCAGGTGACAGCAGTCCTTGAAGCCCCTGGAGGACATTGGAGCGCGCACTTCTGTGTTCCCTCTCGGGAAGTCCCTCAGTCTTGACACTTCCCCTTCTGGTGACCTATTGGCTCTTGTTACTGGCACTTCTGGGGAGTCCCTCTTCACCCATCTCATTTCTTCTTGGTCCCTATGGGTAATGGGCCATTTTACTTTCGCCATAGCCCTCCCCTTTCACTTTCAGCCCCTTGTCCCCACCTGGGTCACATTGGAAAGGATGCTGGCTATCAGTGACGGAGAGGAGATTCAGGGAAACCAAGCACTTGGGGTTCTTTCCAGTTTGGAGATGTTGTAAATAATGCTGCTGTAAACACGCTGGTCCATGTCCGCTTGTATGCACATGGCCACATTTCTCTTTGGTACATAAACTAGAAATGGAAGTGTGGGGTCTCTTGCTCTGCAGATGTTTTCCTCACTGGTTGTATCGACTTACACTTATGCCAGAATGCTGAGTAGAGATGGAGAGTTTAGTCATTCCACATCCTTTCCAGCACCTGGAATTGTCTTTGCTTTTCATTAGACATCTAATCCTCCCCACTCCTATCACCATTTCGGTTTCTTTCCCATTCTCTTAAAGGAAACTTTCGATAAATCAAAAGTCTTATTTTTAATGAAGTCCAATTTATCAGCCTTTTTCTTTCTGGATAGAGCTTTCTATGTGTTAAGAAGTATTTTGCCTGCACTACGGTTATGAAAATGTGATCCTATGTTTCCTTCTAGATGATTTAATGTTTTACCTTTCACATTTAGATCTATAGTCTATCTAGAATTTATTTTTCTGCATCGTGTGAGATAGGGGTCAAGGCTTATTTTTTTCCATATGAGTGTACAACTGCTACACCATCTTTTAAAAAATAGTATGTTTTCTACACTGCTTTACAATAGTGCTTTTATTAAAAATCAAGTAGTTATATATGTAAGTCTATCTTGAGTTTCTGTTCTTTTCCATTGGCCAGTTTGTTTTTCCTTGCAACAATTCCATACTTTTAAAATTACTTTGTAAATCTTGACATTCCTCTTCAAAATTGTCTAAACTATTTTCAACCCTTTGCATTTTTACATAAATTTTAGTAATCTTTTGTTAATTTCCACCAAAAAAATTCTGCTGGGGATTTTTTTTTCTTTGAACCTTCAAATTTTATGGAAACTTTAGTCCAATTTGGAGAGAACTATCATCTTTAAAATATTAAAAATTTCCAATCCATGAATACGGTATGTACCCCTACTTATTTTCTTTTGTTTAATTTTTCCTAATAATGTCTTGTCAGATTCTGTATAGAAGTCTTAGAATCTTTCATTATAGTCCTTCTTGCCTATTTGATTTTTTGATGCTAATGTAAATTATATAATTTCAAAATTTCATATTTTTTCTTAGTATATAGAAATATAACAATTTCTTCATACTTTATAACTTTATTAACACACCTTTCAAGCTGGAGTTCTAGATGTAGGGAGAAATAGTTTCCAAACTCAGGTCACTTCAACTGACCACCAGTTAGGGACTTTTTGCTTTGCTTTTGTAATGGTCATAGACCTCTTCCTTTACTAATCTAATGAGAAAAGGCATTGTGGAGCAACGCAGTGTCTCACACTTGGATTTCATTGACTGCTGAATTATTTTACCTTCAATAAATTTTAAAGTGTACAGTACAGAATTGTTAACCACGTACACGTTGTTGTATAACTAGAACTTTTCATCTTGCATGTGTGAAACTCTATACCCATTGAACAACAACTCAACAACTTCTCATTTCTCCCTCACCTCAGTCCCTGGTATCAATCATCCATCTACTTTCTGTTTCTATGAGTTTGATTACTGTAGATACATCATATAAGTGTGGTATTTGTCTTCTTATAATTGTTTATTTCACTTAGCACAATGTCCTCAAGGTTCATCCATGTGCCATGTGTAGCATATGGCAGGATTTCCTTTTTTTTTTTTTTTTACTGTTACTGATTCATTGAAGGTATAAGACACCAGGTTATACTGATTGCATTTGTCCCTCGTACAATTGTATCTTGCCCCCAAGAGGTGTGTCACACACAGAGACCCCACCCCCCTTCTCTCTCTTTGCTCTCCCCTTCCCCCACCCCCCACCGTGTACTAGGTCATTAATTGTCCTCATATCAAAATTGAATACATAGGATTCATGCTTCTCCATTCTTGTGATGCTTTACTAAGAATAATGTGTTCCACTTCCATCCAGGTTATACAAAGGCTGTAAAGTCTCCATCTTCATTAATGGTTGAATAGTGTTCCATGGTGTACATATCAATGGCTGAATAGTATTTCATGGTATATACCACAGCTTGTTAATCCATTCCTGGGTCAGGGGGCATTTAGGCTGTTCCACATTTTGGTGATTGTAAATTGAGCTGTGATAAACAGTCTAGTGCAAGTGTCCTTATGGTAAAAGGATTTTTTTCCTTCTGGGTAGATGCCCTGTAATGGGATTGCAGGATCAAATGGGAGGTCTAGCTTGAGTTCTTTGAGGGTTCTCCATACTTCCTTCCAAAAAGGTTGTATTAGTTTACAGTAGGATTTCCTTCTTTTTAAAGGCTGAATAATATTTCATTGTGTGTATGTATATATATATATACACCCAACATTTCCTTTACTCATCTATCAGTGAACTTAGGTTGCTTTCACTTCTTGAATATTGTAAATAATTCTGCAGTAAACATAGGTGTGCAAGTTATCTCTTTGATATGTTGCTTTCATTTCTTTTGGATATATACCTGATATTTCTATTTTTGATTTTTAAAAATGTTAAAATGTTTTCCACCATTGTACAATCTTACCAAAAGTACACAGGGGTTTCCATTCGCCACATTTCACCAACACTTGTTATTTTCTGGGTTTTTTGTTTGTCTGTCTGAGACAGAGTCTCATTCTGTTGCCCAGGCTACAGAGCCATGGCATCAGCCTAACTCACAGCAACCAAGGGATACTCCTGCCTTAGCCTCCTTGATAGCTGGGACTACAGGCACCTGCCACAACACTTGGCTAATTTTCTATTCTTAGTAGAGACAGGGTCTTGGTTTTGCTCAGGCTGGTCTAGAACTCCTGAGCTCAAGGCATCCTCCCATCTCAGCCTCCCAGAGTACTAGGATTATAGGTGTAAGTCACCATGCCCAGATACTTTGTCCATTTTTAAACTGTTTTTTAATTGTTATTGAGTTGTAAGAGTTCTTTACATATGCCAGCTATTAGCCCCTTATTTGATATATGGCTTGCAAATATTTTTTCCCATTCTGTAGGTTGCCTTTTGGCCCTGTTGACTATTATGTTTGTTGAATAGAAGTTTTTATGCAGTTTGCTATGTCTATTTTTGCTTTTTTGCCTGTGATTTTGGTCATAATCAAGAAATCATTGCCCATTCCAATGTCATAAAGATCTTCCCCCTACATTTTCTTATAGCAGATTTATCATTTCAGGTCTTATGTTTAGGTCTTCAATCCATTTTGAGTTAGTGCTTGTATATGATGTACAATAAGTGTCCAACTTCATTATTTTGCACATGGATATTCATTTTCCCAGAACTATTTCTTGAAGAGACTATCTTTTCCCCCTCATGTAGACTTAGAGCCCTTGTAGAAGAACATTTATCATGTACTTGAGGGTTTATTTCTGGGCTGTCTATTCTGTTCCATTGATGTATATATATCTGTCTGTATGCCACGATCATACTGTGTTGTTTACTGTAGCTTTTTTGAAATCAGAAAATGTAAGGCCTTCCACTTTATTTATTTTTTATTTATTTATTTTTTCAATTTGAAAGCAGTCACTATTTATTAACTGACCAGATTACAAAAACAATCAGGGCAGACACCTTAGTTCATTCTTCTAATAAGCCTGTTGATTTGGTCTTCCCTGTTACCAGCATCTCCACCTTCTACAAAGTGGGTTGTCTTTTTCTTCATTCCACCCCGTGGAGATGATAACTTGAAGGGCCACAAGAAGTTATTTGCTTCTTTGAAGTGTTTTCCAACAGTATAGATCTCATGAATCAGATCCTCCATGCAGATGATGCCATATTTACCAAGAGATCGAGCAATCAAACTGTTGTCAGTCAATTCGTTTCTTATTGATTTTGCCATAACTACGCTTGTAGATTAGCTCATTCACTGACTTCAGATTTGGGTACCCCCATGCAATATACGGTTCTACAATCCTCAGCATGTTAATGGAAGCCTTATTGAGCTTAACAAAAGTTCCATTGAAGATCTGGCGAAGACGAAGAAGCTGCAACACCTTTCGGACCTTTGGACTCACACCATTGATACCTCTGATTCTGATGACAAATGCCAATTTGGGTTCTGCAGGTACATAGAAGTTGCCAGCTTATCTTGCCATCCTAGCCATCCGAATCTCAGTTCTGTACATCTGCCTGTATTCTTTATGATAATGCTTAGCTTTTTCATAGATAAGCTTCCTCCTTGCCTTTCGAAGCATCTTTTGGGCACATTTCTTTCTCAGACGCTTGATCTTCAGCTCTACGAAATTCTTTCGCTTTTTCTTAAG
>CAUYON010066168.1:0-13641 GCA_963573935.1 Arctocebus calabarensis | reverse complement strand
AAAAAAAAAAATAGCCGGGCGCAGTGGCGGGCGCCTGTAGTTCCAGCTACTCAGGAGGCTGAGGCAAGAGAATCACTTAAGCCCAAGAGCTGGAGGTTGCTGTGAGCAGTGTGACGCCACGGCGCTCTACCCAGGGCGATAAAGTGAGACTCTGTCTCTACAAAAAAAAAAAACTCTGTATTTTTAAAATTAAATCATAGCTGTGTCATTAATGCAATCATAGGGTACAATGTGCTAGTTTTATATACAATTTGAAATATTTTCTTTTTCTTTTTATTTTTTTTGAGACAGAGCCTCAAGCTGTCACCCTGGATAGAGTGCTGTGGCATCACAGCTCATAGCAACCTCCAATTCCTGGGCTCAAGCGAGTCTCCTGCTTCCGCCTCTCTAGTAGCTGGGAATGCAGGCGCCTGCCACAATGCCTGGCCATTTTTTGGTTGCAGTCGTCATTGTTGTTTGGCGGGCCCAGGCTGGATTCGAACCCGCCAGCTCAGGTGTGTGCGAATTTGCCAGTTCAGGTGTATGTGGCTGTCGCCTTAGCCCGTTGAGCCACAGGCGCCGAGATCTTTAGATCTTTTGCCTTGTGATTTCGGACAAGATATTTTTTCAAAGGACTACTGTAAAAACAAAACGGTACGAAAACGAGAGGACAGAAAACGTGTGGCCGCTGAAGGACAGAGACCAGGGTCTGCACCTTCCCTCCAGCACCACCTGCCTCGCGGCGACCCTGGGCCACATTCAGTGAAGCCCAGGGTGACGAAGACGACCAGGCTTCCGGAACAAGGAATTCGACCGTGAGCACCCGGGGGCCGGAAGTACGACGGACCTCCGGAAGTCGCAATTCCACGCGCCGGAAGTGGGGACGGATCGCGGAAGTCCCGATTCCTGGAAAGCCTGGGCAGCTGGTAGCTGTAGTTCTCTGTGAGGCTGGGAGCAGGGGCTGGCCGTGGGACGGCATGGCGGGACTGGAACTCCTGTCCGATCAGGGCTACCGAGTGGACGGGCGGCGCGCCGGGGAGCTGCGCAAGATCCAGGCGCGCATGGGGGTGTTCGCGCAGGCTGACGGCTCGGCCTACATCGAGCAGGGCAACACCAAGGCGCTTGCAGTGGTCTACGGGCCGCACGAGGCGAGTGGCCGTGCGCGGGACTGGGGACTTGCGGGGCCGGGAGGTGGAATCGCGCTGCGGTGGGAACAGCAGTAGGAGCCGCCTGGCTCGGAGGCGACGGCCGAGCGTTTACGTAGCAGTTGCTCGGTACCACTTCTCTGTGTAAACGCCATGGTCTTTACACCGTGTAGCGATGTGGTCCTTTTTATCGGTCCCTGTCCCTGCGTATAACGCCTCCCCACCCCACCTTCTCTACGGAGCCAATCCTCTTCGTACAATAAACACTTCCTTGCCTTTCTGCACCTGCCACTTCAAACGTCAATTTTGCTTCATCTCTTTCACCTTCGTCACCCCCATCCGCACCCCGAACATAAGCCCTCTGAGGATAAGGACTTTAAATAAAACCACCTGGTTTTACTGCTGTGATTCCAGCGCCGTGACAGTGCCTGGCTAACACAGACACTGGAAAAATGTTTGCTTAGGACATAAGCATGAGGACCCTGCTTTTCCAAGCTGAGATCCAGGAAGGCGAATGCCTCAGAATCTCTCCTGAAACATTCATTGCACTGGTAGGGAGTGGGGGAGAATTCCAAATAGGGTTCAGGATCTCCTAGGGAGATGAGGACTCATGTCATTGTAGATCAGGGAAAGGATTTGGGATTTTATTTCACACTTAAGGGGAAGTCTTCCGAAGGTCAGTAGGATGTATGTGTGCAGACATGTAAGAATCAGACATTTAATTTGCAAACATGGGTTGGGAGGGAATGGGCAAGGATGAGCCTAAGGAAGCCAGTTAAGACTGCATGCCAGGCTCAGCGCCTGTGGCTCAAGCGGCTAAGGTGCCAGCCACATACACCTGAACTGGCAAATTGGAATCCAGCCCGAGCCTACCAAACAACAATGACGGCTGCAAGTAAAAAGTAGCCGGGTGTTGTGGTGGGTGCCTGTAGTTCCAGCTACTTGGGAGGTGAAGGCAGGAGAATTGCTTGAGCCCAAGACAGCTTGAGGCTCTGTCTCAAAAAAAAAAAAGACTGCATACCAGAGGTGGTTGGCAAGCGGCTCTCCCTCAGCTGTTTTGTAGTGTTGCTAGGTCACTGTAAGTGAGGGAGGGAAGAAATGAAGGCTGAGCAACAAAGGAGTGGGGAGTATGAGCTGGGAGGAGTGTACCTGGCTCATGTGTCCTTCCTTCTCCAGATCCGGGGCTCCCGGGCTCGAGCCCTGCCTGACAGGGCCCTGGTGAACTGTCAGTATAGTTCAGCAACCTTCAGCACCGGTGAGCGCAAGCGGCGGCCACATGGAGACCGCAAATCCTGTGAGATGGGCCTGCAGCTACGCCAGACCTTCGAGGCAGCCATCCTCACACAGCTGCATCCACGCTCCCAGATTGATATCTATGTGCAGGTGAGGCGTCTGCAGCCCTCAACCCAGGGAGGGAAGGGCATGGTAGAAGGTGGGGATGGCAGTCTGATGGACTGATGCCCCTGAGTGGGGGTTCCTGCAGGTGCTGCAGGCAGATGGCGGAACCTATGCAGCTTGTGTGAATGCAGCCACACTGGCAGTGCTGGATGCTGGGATACCCATGAGAGACTTTGTATGCGCGTGCTCAGCTGGTTTTGTGGATGGCACAGCCCTGGCAGACCTCAGCCATGTGGAAGAAGCAGCTGGCGGCCCCCAACTAGCCCTGGCCCTGTTACCAGCTTCAGGCCAAATTGCACTGCTTGAGATGGATGCCCGGTTGCATGAGGACAACCTAGAGAGGGTACTAGAGGCTGCTGCCCAGGCTGCCCGAGATGTGCATGCCCTGTTGGACCGTGTGGTCCGGCAGCATGTATATGAGGCCTCTATTTTGCTGGGGGACTGAGTGTCGATGCCACAATGTCCAGAATAAAGCCCTGCTCTAATGTTCATACACTTCTCAGTGTGATTTGATCTCCCTCCAGCACTTCAAGAACAGCACAGAACCCTGCAGAGACTGGTCTGGTGCTAACTCCTGAGGGGGACCAGGAGCCACTCCTCCCACCCCCCACATAAACGACATGCCTCTTTGTAGCCTCAGGATTCAAACTCTGAAGAGGAAGGTGGAGTCTTCTAGACTATAGTTTGGAGCTCCTTGGCCCTTTCTGTCACTCACCTTGGGCTCTAAAAGTATTATAGACACCTGTTCTCACCTGGAGTCTTTCCTCACTTCTGACCCTGACCCCAAACCCCTGCCCCACCACTGTACCCTATTCATCAACTTCCTGCCTTCAGACCTGTCTAACCACCATCTCCTGCAGCCCAAATCCAGGGGCTGCTTCTCCTCTAATATCCTGGGACTGCCTGGCTTGGACAGGGGCACTATGCTCCCCACTTTCTACTGCACACACCCCAGCTCCACTGCTGCCTGTTTTGGCCAGTATCATCAGTATCATCTTGCAGGAAGTCATCTTCTGTTTTTTTGTTTGTTTTGAGACAGAGTCTCACTATGTCACCCTCGGTAGAGTGTCATGGTGTCACGCTCACAGCAACCTCAAACTCTTTAAGCGATTCTCTTGCCTCAGCCTCCCAAGTAGCTGGAACTACAATGCCTGGCTATTTTTTGTTGTTGTTGCAGTTGTTGTTTAGCTGGCCTGGGCCCAGTTCGAACCCACCAGCCTCGGTGTATGTGGCCAGCGCCGTAACCACTGTGCTACGGGCACCAAGCCATCATCTTCTGATCTTGATAACCTTCGTGGTGGGCTCACAAAATGACAGTCATTGTCATTTTCGGTAGATAACATCCATAGGAATGATTTTGAGCCTCGCACTTCACAGAAGGCCCTTTACTTCTCACCTGCTCCTCATTCAGTCATGCTTGGCATCCGCACTCCGATCACCTGCATTCCACCCACCTGCCCATCATCTCTTCCAGCCTTGCAGCTGGCGCTTTCTGGCTGCCTCCGAACCTTTACTGCTTTGCTTGTCTGGTTTTGGGGTCACCTACCTGCCTGCCTCCCTCCGAAACTGTACATGGCTGGCCCGACCCCCACGGAAGTACTCCCCGCGGACTCGTAACCCGGGTCCCCAGGCCCGCCGGGCGCACCAGCACCGCTGCTGCTCTGGGCGTGCGCGCCGGCGCAAGGGTTCCTGGGACCGGAAGTGCGGGCAGGCGCTGGTCCCCAGGTCTGACAGAAACGTCCCGTCGCTGGCGGCGGGAGAGGGCTCCCGGGGCCGCCGAGGCCGCCGAGGCCGCCATGGGCCTCCTGTCCGACCCGGTGCGCCGGCGCGCGCTCGCCCGCCTGGTGCTGCGCCTCAATGCGCCGCTCTGGTGAGGCGGGGCCCGCGGGGGCGGGGCTCCGAGGGTCTCGGGCAGGAGCCGCGGCCCGGCGCGCGGGTCCCCCACTGGCAGGGCCGGGCCCTCCGGCTGCCCGCGTCCGCCTGCCGCACTCCCACCGCCGGCGTCGGTCCATTGCGAGCTGGGCCTGGGGCTCGGCTCTTCCATCTGGCGTCCCCCTGCTCGGACTCTGGGGTCTAACCCTGTCAGACACGCCCGTTCTACCCCTGGTGCAGGGTCAGGCCACCGGCCGGCGACTCTTCCCGCTGACGCCCCGGGGCCCACCCTCTTTTCTCTCACAGCGTGCTGAGCTACGTGGCGGGCATCGCTTGGTTCTCTGCTCTGGCTTTCCCGCCGCTGACCCAGCGCACTTACATGTCGGAGAATGCCATGGGCTCCACTATGGTGGAGGAGCAGTTTGCAGGTGGAGACCGCGCCCGAAACTTTGCTCGGGACTTCGCAGTGCACCGCAGGAAGGCGGGGTGAGCGGCGGAGTAGCGGGTATGGGGGAAGCAGTAGTGGCCAAGGCCAGGGAGCTCTGCTCAGAAGCTCTCTTTGTGTCCCCAGGGCTCTGCCAGTGGCCTGGCTGGAGCGAACGATGCAGTCAGTAGGGCTGGAAGTCTACACGCAGAATTTCTCCCGGAAACTACCTTTCCCAGATGAAACGCATGAGCGCTATGTATTGGAAGAGGGGGTGTATTGGGGGCCAAGAAACTCCTTGGAGGGGTGGTCCGGGTTGGAATCATGTTGGAGGGTACTGAGTCAGGAAGTTCAGTAGGAGGGATGATCTGGGAACTCCCTGGTGTAGTGCCAGGAAAATGGGGAAGGGGGTGGGATACCAGCCCTGCATCTTAGGGTTTTGCTCAGGCTCCCTCCCACCAATACTACCTGTAGATGGTGTCAGGCACCAACGTGTACGGCATCCTGCGAGCGCCCCGTGCTGCCAGCACCGAGTCCCTCGTGCTCACTGTGCCCTGTGGCTTGGACTCTGCCAACAACCAGGCTGTGGGGCTGCTGCTGGCACTGGCTGCCCACTTCCGGGGTGAGGAGACTCAGGGGCTGCTGGCAGAGGAGAGTTTGGCCAGTGTCCCAGGCCCTGCTCACCCTGCTTCCACTCTCCAGGGCAGATTTACTGGGCCAAAGATATCATCTTCCTAGTGACAGAACATGACCTTTTGGGCACTGAGGCTTGGCTTGAAGCCTACCACGATGTCAATGTCACTGGTAAGTGCTCTGGTCCTGCCCTTGTTCCTCCCTCAGGGTCACTGTCCTCACTGGTCCCCTACCATTGGTATTTTACTTCCTTTACAGGCATGCAATCGTCTCCCCTGCAGGGCCGGGCTGGGGCTATTCAGGCTGCTGTGGCCCTGGAGCTAAGCAGTGATGTGGTCACCAGCCTAGATGTGGCTGTGGAGGGGCTCAACGGGCAGTTGCCCAACCTTGACCTGCTCAACCTCTTCCAGACGTTCTGCCAAAAAGGGGGTTTGCTGTGCACATTGCAGGGCAAGGTGGGGCTGCCTGCCTGAGGGGCACTGGGCCTGTATGGGGGACGTTATCTAATCCTCTCTCAACGTCTAAAGCTGCAGCCCCAGGACTGGACGTCACTGGATGGGCCACTGCAGGGCCTGCAAACACTGCTGCTCATGGTTCTGCGGCAGGCCTCTGGCCGCCCTCATGGCCCGCATGGCCTCTTCCTGCGTTACCGTGTGGAGGCTCTAACCTTGCGTGGCATCAATAGCTTCCGCCAGTACAAGTATGACCTCATGACTGTGGGCAAGTAAGTGGCCTCTGCACTTCTCTTTTTTTTTTTTCTGAGACAGAGCCTCAAGCTATCCGCCTGGGTAGAGTGCGGTGGCATCACAGCTCACAGCAACCGCCAACTCCTGGGCTCAAGCAACTTTCCTGCCTCTGCCTCCCAAGTAGCTGGGGCCACAGGAGCCCGCCACAATGCCTGGCTATTTTTTGGTTGTAGCCATCATTGTTGTTTAGAGGCCTGGGCTGGATTCAAATTGCCAGGTCAGGTGTATGTGGCCGATGCCTTCGCCGCTTGAGCCACAGGCGCAGAGCCTTGCTTTTTTCTTTCTATACTCATGTCAAAATCCATTGCTGGTAGATTGGAATTGGCCTGGGGGATCTGTTCGGCTGTGACCCCAACCCACACCCAACAGGGCTTTGGAGGGCATGTTCCGGAAGCTCAACCACCTCCTGGAGCGCCTGCACCAGTCCTTCTTCCTCTACCTACTCCCTGCTCTATCTCGCTTCGTCTCCATCGGCCTCTACATGCCCGCTGCTGGCTTCTTGCTCCTGGTCCTTGGTCTGAAGATATCCTCCTTGGCTATTCACTTGTGATTAGTCTTGGGTCCCTTCTAGGTTGGGAAGAGTTCTCCATCATACTCTGAGGGTGGGGGAGTTGGGGTGATCCCATCTGGGAAAGATCCCATCTTACCTATTGTTGGGGTCCTTGACTGGGCCACGCTTTGGAACTGTGGATGCAACTACATGAGGCTGGAGTGGGTCTTGAGGCTGGGGGAGGGCCTGGACCCAGTGTGCCCCTCCCCCCAGGACAGGTGATAGTGGCCCTTTGCATTGTTGGGGTGGGATTCTGGGGTCCTGAATGGTGCTTAGCCTGGGCTAGTGGTCAGGGTCGGGGTGGGGGAGGGGCTCTGGCCTAGGGCCTCTGTCCAGGTGTCTGTGTACCCTGCAGGGTGTAGGGCTGGCTACACTTGTGGCACCCCTGCTGGTCTCTCAGGCCATGGGACTGGCCCTCTACATCCTGCCAGTGCTGTGCCAACACGTGGCCACCCAGCACTTCCCAGTGGCTGAGTCTGAGGCTGTGGTGCTGACAGTGCTGGCAATTTACGTGGCTGGCCTGGCCCTTCCTCATAATACCCACCGGTGAGAGTCTGGGCTGGAAAAGTGGGAGTAGGGGTCTCCTGGACATACATGCAGCCCCTGGGTTGCCTGTGAGTCCCTTGCCTTGCAGGGTGGTGAGCACGCAGGCCCTAGACAGAGGCTGGATGGCACTGAAGCTGGTGGCCCTGATTTACCTAGCACTACAGCTGGGCTGCATCGCTCTTACCAACTTTTCACTGGGCTTCCTGCTGGCTGCCACCATGGTGCCTGCTGCTGCACTCATAGAGCCTCATGGGCCCCGGTATGTGCTGGTCAGCCCCTACTTCCCAGCACCTGTGCCCCTTACACAGAGTCTGCCTCATCCAACACCCCTTCTCACTTGGTGTCCATGCCTCCACCACAGAGGCTGTCCTGCTGGTTCTGACTAATGTTGCTCTTCCACCCAGGCCCCTCTATGCTGCCCTGCTGGTACTGACAAGCCCGGCAGCCACACTCTTGGGCAGCCTGTTCCTGTGGCGGGAGCTGCAGGAGGCACCTCTGTCCCTGGCTGAGGGTTGGCAGCTCTTCCTGTCAGCACTGGCCCAGGGTGTGCTGGATCATCACACCTATGGTGCCGTGCTCTTTCCACTGTTGGCCCTGGGCCTCTATCCTTGCTGGCTGCTCTTTTGGAACGTGCTCTTCTGGAAGTAAGGTCTGCCTGCTGGGGCATGCAGGCTAAAACAGGGACTCCCAACGGACCCTATTCTGCCTCCTTCCTGGGAAATAAACAAGTATCTGTTTCAGCTATTGTTTGGGCTCCTGGCCCATTGTCCGTATGGGGCCCCAGCATGTAGGGCACGGGGACTTTGCCTGCAGAGCTTGGCACTCCCTCATGCCTCTTCCTCCTAAGGGACTGCTCTGGTCTAATTATTAGATAGTTCTTCTGCCAGCCAAAGCATTGCTTCTGGTAAGGGGTGGGAGCCCAGTTGCATCAGCCTGGGAGGAAAGCTTTGGGTAGACATGGGGCCCAAGTGGCCCTGGAACTTGGGCTCTGTGAAGGGCAAGTGCAGACCCTACCTGGCTTTGAACATGCATCTTAGCCTTGGAGCATGCTGCTCAAAGGACTCTGCACACTGCTACCTGGTGCTGTGCCAAAAATGATGCCAGAAGGAAAAAAACACCATGACTAGGGATTGGGGCCTGATGAGAGCTAAAGCCTTAAGAAACCACACAACACCATTTTTCCTGCTAGGGCCAAAAAGGCAAAGGAGCTAGAACCCTGGAGCCAGATGCCCAGAGTGCAGGGCATAGAGGCCAGCCAAGGCAACAACCTTGGTATGGGCTTGGATGGAGCAGAAAAGAGCAACTTGCCCAGCCCTCTTGAAGTTGAGCTGGTCCAGGCACGGTGCTCATGAGGGGCAGGGCAGAATCTAGTTGGAAGCCACAGAGAACAAGAGCCCCGGGTGTGGGCACCAACACGCTGGGACTGAGCAGCAGGGTTTTGTGCCAAGACCCTTGAAAGGGAAGACCTGTGTCCATTCTGGAGGAGAGAAAAAAGCAAAGTGTAGCTTTTTGGCAACACCAGGGCCATGTGAGAGACAGTGCCACAGCTGAAGAGACCTCTAGTCACGGAAAGACAGGTGCCTCTGTGTTAGAAAGGGAGTGAGAACTGCTCTGTCTGGAAAAACCAAGGAATGTTATTAGAATCATCTCAGCCAATTCCTTTCAGTGCAGTGTTCCTGAATGATATGTGCTCTGGGAAGTCCTGAGGAGGGTGCTCTCCCCATGGCTCACCCCTTTGGCTCCACTACCTCTAGCAGGGCTTATCTTTCCATGGGAGCTCTGGTAGCAGGGGGGCTTCTTGACTAGGGTTAGCACCTAGAGCAGCATTCTCAACCTGCAGGTCACATCCTGGCAATTAGGAAGGTTGAGAACCATTGACCTAGAGGGTTTCCCTCTAGGACCTCTCTAAGGGAAGCATGAACTTTTGGGGGTGGGGGGAATATGGTCTCTGTGGCTGGTATTGTCAGGGCTAGTGCAGAAAGGAGGATCTGGGGACCCCACTGTGACAAACAGCCTTGTCATTAACTTGCCTGTCTTCGGCCCACTTATCCCCAGGGTTGGAACCTCTGGTCACTTTCTCTGAGGCCAGGCAGAGACCTTCAGCCCCCACTTAGAGCTCCTAGGTGTCCTTCCCAAGTGCACATTGCACAGGACTCTCCCTGGTGAAGTCAGGCAACCCTTCCAGGGCTGCTCTGCTGCTTCCAGGCCCCTGCTGTCTCCTTGGTGCCCCCTCAGCAGTCAGAGCTCTGTAACATCGGGCTGAGTGCTAGACTCCAGGGGCTTCCCAGTCCTCCCAGAATAAAGTCAAACACCTTCCCTTAGTCTCCAAGGCTGGTGTGGCCAACTCCTGAACATTTTTATTTCCCCTAGGAGAAATCCCGTG
This sequence comes from Arctocebus calabarensis, assembly GCA_963573935.1. Lineage (NCBI taxonomy): Eukaryota > Metazoa > Chordata > Mammalia > Primates > Lorisidae > Arctocebus > Arctocebus calabarensis. The sequence continues at coordinate 3,965 of CAUYON010066168.1, read as the reverse complement.
CCTGTTGTCAGTCTCTTCATTCCTTTCCCTCCCCACCCCTTGGCACTATTGATCTCTTCTACTTGCTGCCTTTGTAGATTTACCTACTTTGGACTTCGTATGAATAGAATCAAACGTGTTCCTTGGTGCCTGGCTGCTTCCACTTAGCATGGTGTTTTCAAGGTTCATCCATGCTGTCAGAGCCCTGAGTCAGAGCTTTTCCTTTTCATGGCTGAATGAATATTCCAGTATGTGGATTCATTGCATTTTGTCTATTTATCAATTGAGCATTAGGATTTCCTTTTTTTTTTTTTTTTGAGACAGAGCCTCAAGCTGTCACCCTGGATAGAGTGCTGTGGCATCACAGCTCACAGCAACCTCCAATCCCTGGGCTCAAGCGAGTCTCCTGCCTCCGCCTCCCAAGTAGCTGGGACTACGGGCATCCGCCACAACGCCTGGCCATTTTTTGGTTGCAGCCGTCATTGTTGTTTGGCAAGCCCGGGCCAGATTCGAACCCGCCAGCTCAGGTGTACGTGGCTGACGCCTTAGCCCATATAGCCACAGGCACTGAGCCAGGGTTTCCTTTTTTTTTTTTTTTCTATTATGAATAATGCTGCTATAAATGTGCACAAGTTTGTGTGTGTGTGTGTGTGTGTGTGTTTTGTAGAGACAGAGTTTCACTTTATGGCCCTCGGTAGAGTGCCGTGGCATCATACGGCTCACAGCAACCTCCAACTCCTGGGCCTAGGTGATTCTCTTGCCTCAGCCTCTGGAGTAGCTGGGACTACAGGCACCTGCCACAGCGCTTGGCTATTTTTTTGTTGCAGTTTAGCCAGGGGCTAGGTTTGAACCCCGTCACCCGCGGTATGTGGGGCCAGCGCCCTACTGCCTGCGCCAAAGGCACCTCCCTTTTTTTTTTTTTTTTTTCCAATTTGGGGATTCATTGAGGGTACAAGAAACCAGGTTACACTGATTGCATTTGTTAGGTAAAGACCCTTTTACAATCGTGTCTTGCCCCCAAAAGGTATGGCACACACCAAGACCCCACCCCCCTCGCCCCTTCCCTCTCTCTGCTCTTCCTTTCCTCACCCCTCCCTCCTTTCTCTCTCTGCTCTTGCCTTCCCCCACCCCTGCCATGTCATTAATTGTCCTCTGATTATCAAAATTGAGTACAGGGCGGCGCCTGTGGCTCAGCAAGGAGGGTGCCAGCCCCATATACTGAGGGCAGTGGGTTCGAACCTGGCCCTGGCCAAACTGCAACAAAAAAATAGCCGGGTGTTGTGGCAGGTGCCTGTAGTCCCAGCTACTCTGGAGCCTAGGCAAGAGAATCTCTTAAGCCCAGTAATTGGAGGTTGCTGTGAGCTGTGACACCACAGCACTCTACCGAGGGTGATAAAGTCAGACTCTGTCTCTACCAAAAAAAATTGAGTACATAGGATTCATGCTTCTCCATTCTTGTGATACATTACTAAGAATAATGTGTTCCACTTCCATCCAGGTTAATACAAAGGATGTAGTCTCCATCTTTTTTAATGTTTGAATAGTATTCCATAGTGTACAGATACCACAGCTTGTTAATCCATTCCTGGGTTGATGGGTATTTAGACTGTTTCTACATTTTGGCGATTGTAAATTGAGCTGCAATAAACAGCCTAGTGCAAGTGTCCTTATGATAAAAGAATTTTTTTCCTTCTGCATAGATGCCCTGTAATGGGATTGTAGGATCAAATGGGAGGTCTAGCTTGAGTTCTTTGAGAGTTCTCCATACTTCCTTCCTAAAGAGTTGTATCAATTTGCAGTCCCACCAGCAGTGTAAAAGTGTTCCCTTCTCTCCACATCCATGCCAGCATCTGCAGTTTTGAGATTTTGTGATGCTGGGGTTAGATGGTACCTCAGGGTGGCTTTGATTTGCATTTCTCTAATAATTAGGAATGGTGAGCATTTTTTCATATGTTTGTTAGCCATTCGTCTGTCTTCTTTAGAGAAGGTTCTATTCATGTCTCTTGCCCATTGATATATGAGATTGTTGGCTTTTTTCATATGAATTAATTTAAGTTCTCTATAGATCCTAGTTATCAAGCTTTTGTCTGATTCAAAATATGCAAATATCCTTTCCCATTGTGTAGGTTGCCAATTTGCTTTGGTTGTTGTCTCCTTAGATGTACAGAAGCTTTTCAGTTTAATTAAGTCCCATTTGTTTATTTTTGTTGTTGCAATTGCCAGGGCAGTCTTCTTCATGAAGTCTTTCCCCAAGCTGATATCTTCCAGTGTTTTTCCTATCCCTTCTTTCTTTATTGTTTCACGCCTTAAATTTAAGTCCTTTATCCATCTTGAACCCGCCACCCTCGGTATTTTTTTTTTTTTTGTAGAGACAGAGTCTCACTTTATCGCCCTCAGCATAGTACTGTGGCATCACACAGCTCACAACAACCTCCAACTCCTGGGTTTAGGTGATTCTCTTGCCTCAGCCTCCTAGGCAGCTGGAACCACAGGCGCCTGTCACAACGCCTGGCCATTTTTTGTTGCAGTTTGGCTGGGGCTGGGCTTGAACCTGCCACCCTCAGTATATGGGGCCAGCACCCTACACACTGAGCCGATTGCACCACCCCCTTTATCCATCTTGAATCAATTTTTGTGAGTGGAGAAAGGTGTGGGTCCAGTTTCAGTCTTTTACATGTGGATATCCAGTTCTCCCAGCACCATTTATTGAATAGGGAGTCTTTCTCCCAAGGTATGTTCTTGTTTGGTGCATCAAAGATTAGGTGATTGTAAGATGTCACACAAGTATTTTCTTATTTTTGTTTTTTGGTTTTTTTTTAAAGACATAGTCTCATTCTGTCGCCTCCAGTAAAATGCTGTGTTGTCACAGCAACCTCCAACTCTTGGGCTTAGGCAATTCTCTTGCCTCAGCCTCCCGACTAGTTGGGACTACAGGTGCCCACCACAACACCCGGCTATTTTTTGTTGCAGTTTGGCCAGAGCCAGGTTCGAACCTGCCACTTTTGGTATATGGGGCCAGCGGCCTACCCACTGAGCCACAGGCACTGCCCTGTGCACAAGTTTTTGTGTGGACAGGTCTTCATTTCTCACGTGTATACCTAGGGACGAATTACTGGGTCAGTTGGTAACTCTGTGTTTTTTATTTATTTATTTATTTATTTTTTGAGACAGAGCCTCAAGCTGTCACCCTGGATAGAGTGCTGTGGCGTCACAGCTCACAGCAACCTCCAATTCCTGGGCCTAAGCAAGTCTCCTGCCTCCGCCTCCCAAGTAGCTGGGAACACAGGCACCCGCCACAACACCCGGCCATTTTTTGGTTGCAACTGTCATTGTTGTTTGGCAGGCCAGGCTGGTTTCGAACCCGCCAGCTCAGGTGTACGTGGCTGGTGCCTTAGCCCGTTGAGCCACAGGCGCCAAGCCAACTCTGTGTTTAACATTGTGAAAGCCCAGGTACAGTAGCTCACACCTATAATCTTAGCACTTTGAAAGGCCAAAGCAGGAAGATCACTTGGGGTTAGTAGTTTGAGACAAAACTGGGCAACCCTCATCAAGACCCTCATCTCTATAAAAAGTAGAAAAATTAGCCAGGTGTAGTACTACTCACCTGTAGTCCCAGCTATCTAGGAGGCTGAGCCAAGGTGATCTTTGCCCATGAGTTTGAGGCTGCAGTGAGCATTGATGATGCCACTGCACTCCAGCCTAGGAGACAAAGTGAAACCCTGTCTCAAAACAAAAATTCTGAAGAACTACCAAACTGTTTTCCAAAGCAATTGCACCATTTGACATTCTCGCAAGGAGTGTAGTGGGATTCCAATTTCTCCACATTCTTTTCTTTTTCTTTCTTTTTTTTTTTTTGAGACAGAGCCTCAAGCTGTCACCCTGGATAGAGTGCTGTGGCATGACAGCTCACAGCAACCTCCAATTCCTGGGCTCAAGCGAGTCTCTTGCCTCCGCCTCCCAAGTAGCTGGGACTACAGGCGCCTGCC
>CAUYON010066167.1:0-14717 GCA_963573935.1 Arctocebus calabarensis | reverse complement strand
ACTTTATCGCCCTGGGTAGAGTGCCGTGGCGTCACACTGCTCACAGCAACCTCCAGCTCTTGGGCTTAAGCGATTCTCTTGCCTCAGCCTCCCGAGTAGCTGGGACTATAGGTGCCCGCCACAGCGCCCGGCTATTTTTTTGTTTTGCAGTTCGGCCGAGGCCGGGCTTGAACCCGCCACCTTCGGTATATGGGGCCAGCGCCCTACTCGCTGAGCCACAGGAGCTGCCCCCCATTTACTTTTATACATAGACTATTTGGATAGTTGTCTTCTTGAGAGCAGCTTGTGTCTCCTAGGCAAAGTCTCAACTGAACTTGTACTGTGTCTCTCCTACCTACCTGGCAAAAAATCCCTGGATAGGCCTATCGGTAACCTGTTGAGGTGTCAAAACAAAAATAAGAAACTTTGCTTGAAATTGTTGAATACTGCTTTAAACTAAACTCGTGGGCTTGATAAGAAAGTAAAGGACATCATAAAAGAGCAGGGTTTTTAACTGCACATCAGATAGACAGGAAGAATGATGGAGATGACTACTGCATCTCAAATGTTGTCAGGATCCTGCCCCAAGAGCAGCATCTGCTGAGACCTGTGGAAACTGGTGGTGATCTACTTAAGAAATACACAGTTAGAAGCCACAGTAAACAAACACAAGAGACATAGAGTAGAATTAACAGTAGGAGCTCAGGGTGGTGCCTGTGGCTCAAAGGAGAAGGGCACTGGCCCCATATGCTGGAGGTGGCGGGTTCAAACCCAGCCCTGGCCCAAAACTGCAAAACAAAAAAGTGGGAGTTCAGGGGTCCATTGCCCATAGTGGGATTCTGGCAATGGCCCTGAGTGTTTGCTCCACTCTGATTTTATTGAAGTCTATTTGCCCAGAGGGTAAGATGAAGGAGGGAATAAAGACATCAGCAGTTTCTCAGATTGATCATATCAGCTCCTATTATTAACCTTAAGGGTAGCCTTCAGAAATCTGAAATTGTTGGGAGAGCCTTCTGCTTGTCACATACACAGATTTCTAGGGAGGTGTTAAGCTCTCCACTCTCTGTGGAGTAAAAGGTCATGAGCATTAGAGCGTTAATCTCCTCTGAGGGATCCGTTGGAGGGAGGCATTGTCTTCCCATCACTACCACAGAGGATTTTCTTCTGCAATAAGGGATATAAGCTCTTCTGCCCATATCTCAGGGCTTGAGCTACTCCCTTGGTCTCTGCCCTAGGCAAATGCAAATCTCCACAATTGTTTAATGGGCAGGAGATGCCCTAGAAGATGTATCTTTACTTGGATTTACCATAATCTTTTCTTGGCCATTACTCTCCTCAGGGTGCTCACAGACCCAGCAGGGTGTTTGTAAGCTATATCCCAAACAGGCCAGAATTTCAGAAAAGGCAAGACCCTTGGTAGCAATGGCTAGCATAAATGAAAAGTAGCTGACTTTTTTTTTTTTTCTGACACTCAGCTTACGTTTTAGTGTTCATCTTTTTCTGGGGGTGCTTTCCTTCACCAAGAATGGGGTCTTTGGTCCCCATTCTCCCAGCAAATGTGGGCTTAGTGTCTTGAAGCAGCATAAAACCAACAAGAGAAAATAGCGAGTGAGGTATAACTGAAGTGGAAGGCAATGACTGGATTCCAGCCACAACCAGGTCAGGTTCTACAGGACTACCATCCAAATTGGAAACTGATGATTTGTTTGTGGATAAATCAGAAAGTCCTTCAAGAGTTTGTGGATATGTACATCTATATAATTCTTAGATTTTAACTGAACCACAGGACTGCAGCCACTCTTCAATAAATGCAGCACCACCCTCAGGAGGTCATGCTTGCATCCACTTGTATTCCATCCAGGAAAGCCTACTAACACTTGTAGTAGTTCAGAAACTGTAATTTAAACTAGAAACCACATTCCTCAACTCTTCAAAACCCACCATTTTATACCAACTGTGGGCACCACTGCTGCCAATGTCGCCATTGCCCTCTCTAGCACCATCCTGCACTGGGAGCTTCTTAAAGCTTTTAGCTCTTGAAGAGTGGGTTTTTTGTTTTGTTTTGCAGTTTTTGGCCGGGGCTGGGTTTGAACCCGCTACCTCCGGCATATGGGGCCGGCACCCTATTCCTTTGAGCCACAGGTGCTGCCCTAAACTAATTTTTAAAGGACAGTTTTGCCAGAAATCATTCTTGGTTTGTATTTGTCTTTTTCTTTTTTCAGCATGTGAAATATATCATCCTACACTTTTCTGGCCTGCAAGGCTTTTTTGGTAAAACTATCTGATGATCATCCCATAGAAGTGCCCTTATCTACCCCAAGTCACATTATTCTTGTTGATTTCAGGCTACTCTTTGTTTGTAACTTTAAAATTTTTGATTCCAATATGTCTTCTGTTGACTCTTTTTGTGCTGTTCCTAGTTTAGAGTGAGCTTTAAGTTTTATTTTATTTTCTTCCACAATGTCAGAAAGTTCTCAGGCATTTCTTCATATAAGTGTCCTGCTTATTATATTCTCACATTATAAAACCCTCACTGTGAATATTTTGGCTTGCTAAATGGCAACAAATTCCTTACTCTTTCTTACCATTTTCTCTTTTCCTTTTGCTGTCTTGACTGTAATTTCAAATGGCCTATTATCAAGGTTACCAGTTTTTTTTCCTGCTATATCAAATTTGCTTTTGACTTTATCTAGTATATCTTAAGTTCAGTTAATTAGTTTTTGAGATCTGTACTTTATGTTATGGGGGATTTTCTTTCTTTTTCTTTTTTTTTTACTTTTAACTTCCTTGTAAGTAATCTCATTTTTCATGCCTTGGTTTCCTCCTTTTATATAGTGATTTGTGTTCTCACTGACCTGATAAAGCTACATTAACACTGATATTTTAAATACTCATAAAATTGCTTCATAAATCCTCCCTTCTTTATAGCAACTTGACTTTTTTTTTTTTGCTTTTCCTCAGTGTAATACTTAGTTTTTGATATCTTAATTTTTACTAAAATTTTTGTCACTTAAAAAACAGCTACCTATTCTCATCCTTGCTTTATTCGGGGGATATTTTGGCACTGACCAGCCACACTAGATATTTGGGACACTTTTCCAAACTGTTGGCAGGAATTGTGTTCTCTGTAGTACTTTGTATATTTTCCCACTAAAATGATTTGCCTATTTCTTGTAAATACTCCTTAATCTTTACCTTCCATAATGAATTCCACAAGTTCAACAGTCTCTGTTTTTGTAGTATTTATTCATCTTTGTTCTCACTGGACTCAGCATGTCATTTAAATTATATTTGCATTTCTTTTTAGCACTACATAGTAAAGGAAGCAATAACCAGTTTTTCAAAAGCCCCAGAGATACCCGAGACTTTGGATATGAGATTGGATTATGTGTTCAGTCAAATATTTCTGAAGACCAGAGACTTAAAAGTGAAGAGGATATTTCTAAATGTGATCAATTTGATGAGTCCTTCATTAAAACTTTATTATCCTTCCACCAACAAATATTATCATCAGATGCCAAAATGTACAAATGTAAACAGTATGGCAAGGTGTTTACCCAGTTACCACTGCTTAATCAATATCAGGAAACAAATAATTGGAAGAAACATTACATATTCAATAAAACTTTGATGTTTTTTATCCAGAGCTTTACCCTAAATAATTACCAAGATATTAATGTTGCTATGAGAAATTATCAGTGCAATAAATCTGAAAAATTTGTTAACCCAGTCTCATGCTCTAGAAAATATCAGAAAGCTCAATATCCAGAGATCCAGTACAAATGTGAAAAATGTGAGAAAGTCTTTCACCAATGTTTAAGGCTTATTAGCTATGAGGATATCCATAGTCAAGAGGTTTCCTACAAATGTAATAAACAAGTTGAAGCTTTCTCCCAGTCAGGGAATCAGTTTCAAAACCAGGAAATTCATATTGGAGACAAATCATGCAGACATAATAAATGTGAGGAAGTCTTTATTAAGTCAACCAATCTAGGAATACACAATATAAACGATGCCAGAGAAGGCATCTACAAATGTAAAGAATGTGGCAAAGTATTTAACCTTAATTCACTTCTTACTCAACATCAAAGAATTCATGCTGGAGAGAAACCTTACAAATGTAAAGAATGTGGTAAAGACTTTACTCAGATTGCATATCTTAGATCACATGAGTTAATTCATACTAGAGAGAAACCATACAAATGTGAAGAATGTGGCAAAGCCTTTATCTATCATTCAAAGTTTATTCATCATCAAAGAATTCATACAGGAGAGAAACTTTATAAATGTAAAGAATGTGGTAAAGTCTTTACTCAGCTTGTACATCTTAGAACACATAAATTAATTCATACTGGACAGAAATCCTACAAATGTGAAGAATGTGGCATATCCTTTATTCATCTCACACATCTTAGAACACATGAGACAATTCATACTAGAGAGAAACCATACAAAGGTGAAGAATGTGGCAAAGCCTTTATCTATCATTCAAAGTTTATTCATCATCAAAGAATTCATACTGGGGAGAAATCCTACAAATGTAAAGAATGTGGTAAAGCCTTTACTCAGCTTAAATATCTTAGAACACATGAGGTAATTCATACTAAAGAGAAACCATACAAATGTAAAGAATGTGGCAGAGCCTTTAACTATCATTCAATCTTTATTCAACATCAAAGAATTCATACAGGAGAGAAACCCTACAAATGTAAACAATGTGTTAAAGCCTTTACTCAGCTTAAATATCTTAGAACACATGAGATAATTCATACTAGAGAGAAACCATATAAATGTGAAGAATGTGACAAAGCCTTTAACTATCGTTCAATCTTTATTCAACATCAAAGAATTCATACAGGAGAGAAACCGTACAAATGTAAAGAATGTGGTAAAGCCTTTACTCAGCTTGCACATCTTAGAACACATGAGACAATTCATAATATAAAGAACCCATACAATTGTGAAGAATGTGGCAAGGCTTTTAACTATCATTCACACTTTATTCAACATCAAAGAATTCATACAGGAGAGAAACCCTACAAATGTAAAGAATGTGGTAAAGCCTTTACTCAGCTTGCACATCTTAGAACACATGAGACAATTCATACTAGAGAGAACCCATACAATTGTGAAGAATGTGGCAAAGGCTTTGTCTATCGTTCACAGTTTATTCAACATCAAAGAATTCATACTGGAGAGAAACCTTACAAATGTAAAGAATGTGGTAAAGCCTTTAGTCAGCTCGCACGTCTTACAAAACATGACATAATTCATACTGGAGAGAAACCCTATAAATGTGAAGAATGTGGCAAAGCTTTTATCTATCATTCAAAATTTATTCGACATCAAAAAATTCATACAGGAGAGAAACCCCACAAATGTAAACAATGTGGTAAAGCCTTTACTCAGATGACAACTCTTAGGATGCATAAGTTAGTTCATACTGGAGAGAAACTCTGAATGTAAAGAATGTGGTAAAGCCTTTTCTCAGATTGCACATCTTAGAAAACACGAGATAATTTATACTAGACAGAACCCATACAAATGTGAAGGATCTGACATTTTTTACCAAATCTTTAAAGCTTAGGCAACATCAGAAAATGCATAATAAAAAAAATCCCTACAAATGTGAAGAATGTGGCCAATTTTTTATCTGCACAGCAAGCTTTAGAAAGCATCAGTTCATACTGTATAGAAACCCATACAAATGTAAAGAATGTGGTAAAGCCTTTATTTACTTTTCAAATTGTAGGCAACATGAGAGAATTTTTACTGGAGAGATTACGCAAATACGAAGAAAGTGGCATATCCTTTACCCAGTCTTCAAGGCTTAGACAACATCAGAAAATTCATAATGAAAAGAAACCCTCCAAATATGAGGACTGGGACTAAATCTTTTACCGTAGTTAACACTTTACTCAATATCAGAGAATTTATATTACAGAAACCCTGTAGATGTAATATATGTGAAAAGGGTTTTATCCCAGAACTACAACTAGGAAATCACCAGAGAGTTTGTAGAGAAAGAAAAATTTACAAGTGAAATGTGCAGAATTATTTAATCAAAAAGTAAGTCTCAACACGTCGGGAAATTCACACAAGTGAAAATTCAAGTACACTTTCAGATTTTACAATAACCCAGAATATTTCTTGTGGAAATGTAGAGAACAATGTAAAGGCAAAGCAGGTAATTTATCTGATGGTGTTTTTCAAAATATGAACAACATTGATTATAATTATGCCATATGGGTACTTTATATTGACAGTATTTCAAATTGTTCAAAAGCAAATATTGGTTCAGTTCAAATTTGTTGATGCTACATTTTCAGCCTTAATGTTTATGTGAAAATATGTGATCTATTATTTCTGCATTAGATCTATGAGAGGTAATTCAATGGTTTTTTGTTTTTTGTTTTTGCTTTTTGTTTGAGACAGAGCCTCAAGCTGTCACCCTGGATAGAGTGCCACGGCATCACAGCTCACAGCAAACGCCAATTCCTGGGCTCAAGCGAGTCTCTTACCTCCGCCTCCCAAGTACCTGGGACTACAGGCGCCTGCCACAACGCCTGGCCATTTTTTGTTGCAGCCGTTGTTTGGCAGGCCCAGGCTGGATTCGTACCTGCTAGCTCAGGTGTATGTGGTTGGCGCCTTAGCCCGTTGAGCCACAGGCGCCGAGCCTCAGTGTTTTTTTTGTTTGTTTGAGCCAGAGTCTCACTTTGTCGCCCCCCTCCCCTTACCTCTCCCCCCTTCCCCCCCGCCCCCCCCCCGGTAGAGTGCCTTGGTGCCACAGCTCACAGCAACCTCCAACTCTTGGGCTCAAGCAATTCTCTTGCCTCAGCCTCCCGACTAGCTGGGACTACAGACACCTGCTACAATGCCCAGATATTTTTAGAGACAGGGTCTTGCTCTAGCTCAGGATAGTCTCCAGCCCATGGGCTCAGGCAATCTGCCTACCTTGGCCTCAGAGTGCCTGGCCTTGTTCATTCAATGTTATGTGAAGATGATTATCCATTTCTCCATGTAAGCTTAATGGGGAATGTAAAATACATTGAGAAACTCCTAAGCAAGATGATTTTTTTGTGTGTGTTTGAATTATAAAACAATGGTATGTGTAAGCATACAGTGTGTAATCAGGACATTTTTCTTTATTAAAGTACTGATACATTTTCAAAATAAATTTGCCATTTTCTCCTTAAACATTAAAAACTGGTCAATTGTTAAAACACTTAATAAAGTAGAATGAAATAGAAGTCTTGATATTATTTGATATGATAGAGGATATGAAAATTTTGAATGTTATTTGATGTAATGGAAATAAAAATGTCTTAACAGATATGAGTGGAAAGTAAAAGTCTAATATGGAAGGTCATGTATATATTCAGTGTACACTAAATAATTATTAATCTTTGAAAGTGAAGAAAGCATAAGTTCAAGATCACTGTTAGATAAAAAATAATTATTGCTGCCTAACCAGTTAAAGTATTCATTTGATTTTCTTGTCCTTGAAATTGTTGAACATAGAGGGATTGTCACAGGCTCACACTTAGGCTGGGGCATCCTCCACCCTTCAAGCAGCACAAAACGGCAGGATATGTTTCCAGCTGCATCTTTTTAGTATTCCACTTATCCACAAAGTTAACTGTAACATGGATGTGGAGATTTTTATATCCTTTTATAACAAGAATTCTTCATTTATCTTTTGTTACCTTCATTTTATCTATAACTGGCTTTTGTGGCCATTTGCAAACCTCCTAGTAATGACCAACCCACTGTTAATGCCTCATGATGATCTTCCTTACCAATTCACAGGTTGTCTAGTCCCTGGCATTTTAGGAATAACCTGTATTCAGCATTCCATGTGCATTTCACAAATGAGTAATACCTCCTCAAATAGATGAGGAGCAGAACCCCAAAAGTTCCACTCCAATACTTTCTTCCCCTTTGGTTACTGGAATTGTGCTAGTTTCAATTGTTTTGTGAAAGGTCTAAATATCCAAAATGAGGCCCAAATTCAGAGTAAGCCAGGAAACCAAATATCAAGGCAGGCAAAGTTCTGTTTGTCAGTCAAGAGTGGTTTATTGGGGAATTTATAGGCAGGTGCAGGGTCATGGTTGGCAAGAAGAACAGATGGACCTCCATGCTGCTACACCACAGGTACAGGCTTATAAACTATAGGAAAAGGGTTCAAAAGGTGTTCATGTTCAGGTCAATTAAAGTTGGCCTACCAGAAAAAGACAAAAAAGCCAATGCTGTGTACTTCATAGCATTGCGATTTTTGTGAGGACACCAAGGTTGTATTGACCTGAGGGCAGAATTCCTGATAATACATGCTCTTACATAGGAACAGTTGGTTCATAAAGTAAAAATGTGAGTCAATCTCCAAATGGGTTAATCAGAAGTCAACATGGCATATTAGTGTCCAAGAGGACGTTACTTTGGCCTCTAAAAATCTTCCTGTGCTTAGTGTTCAGAGCAACCCAGCCAGAACTCTCAACCAGCAATTTGGATCCATTGAATACTTAAATAAAAAATAATTCCATTTGCATAAGTCCCCATTTTGTCCAAATTTATTCTTCATTCTGTTTCCACTTCTCAGAAGAAGTTTCAGAGCACTTAAAAACCCTCACACACACACACACAAAAGACACTAAGCAGTGTCTGCTGCTCAAGGAAAAGTGGAGGCCTGTGAAAGTGTGATAGGGGGTTTAAACAGCAGGTTCTTGGGTGGTCAGACAAAGATTGGAAAGACACATCACCAACAAACACTAAACAGACTAGGGTGGTGCCAGGAACCAGCCTAGCCAGGTTATTAGGAAAACCCGGGAGTAGACCGGCACGGGATGGAAAAAAGAGACACAGAAAATAGCAGGATCAAGAGGACCTTTCCTCAATAGGAAAAGACAACCTCAGCTTTATTGCACAGATTTTATATACAGTAGCTTGAAGGCACGATTTTGTCATAATTGCATAAAACTGTTTTTAAACAGCGTAAGAGCAGAATAGCATTTTCAGCAGTCTGAGATGACCAAAAGGGCATGTGTCCATTCTAATATGCTTCAGGAACTAGCCATAACAGGAAACACCTGAGGCCAGGTTGCATTTGGTCCTTGACTCAGATGCAATTCCTCAAAACTGGGGGTCCTTGCCTCCCAAGAGGTCAGCTCCCAATAGGGTGGGCCAGAATAAACCCCCAGCGTAGGACCACTCCTTGTTATAAAAGTAACCGCCTCCAGTAGGAAAGAGTACAGTGAAAAGCCTCAGTTGCCACCCTACTGGGTTTTGACCACCTGCCTTCCAAGAAGTACTTTTTGAGACACACTTGGGGCAGTGTCCCTCAATTGAAACTCCTCTCTGAGTAGACAGGACAACCAGGAAGGAATAGAAGAAAACACTGTGTTAAAACTCTCAGGGTTTATTGAAAGACACAAATAAGTTCTGCAAAGTTAAGCCAAAGCTCAACAATAGGGGCATCGCAGAAACAGGTAACCACTTTCTGCTCAAATTTTCACCTCGTATATATCCTATGAACTATATTTCTCTATTGTGACATTCTTACTTTATTTTTTCATCTTAACTGTTCCTTGTATAGTGGTCAATACTGGTGCCTGGCCTGTGGTTCCTCCTGACTGCCTTTAGATAAGTTCCTCCCTATGTTGAAATACCAGTTTTCTCCTCCTTGTCTGCTCTATATCTTGTTCAGTTAATTTTTAACTTTCCATCTGGGCTGCTTCCTGCTTCTCAGAGATCACCTTCACTATCCCCTCTAAATAATAGTCTAATTTCTCTTAGGATAGTGGGCGGCATTGTTCATCTGACTACTTACTGCTTCATAGGGCACAGTATAGCCATGTACAGTCATTAACAGTGTCTATTGCCCGTGGGGAGAGGGTCACCAAGGGGTCCATGATAAACAGAATCAACAGCCACTGCCATCTGTACATTGACATGCTGCAACAGGAGGACATGAACTTAACAATACAATTTAAAATGCATGGGCCGAAAATTAAAAGTAAAAGCAGAGCAAACAGGACCTAAAAGAGGCAACAACTATGTTGCTAAAGGGAGCCACTGTTTGATGAATGTCCATATGGTATCCGAGATGCCCTCAGAGGTCATTCCTTTGAGCCAGTGTGCTTGTTCCATGATGTGCTCTATTCTTTGCTCCAGTTGTCCTGAATTATTGATGCAAAAACAAGAGATGTTAGCTAAAGCTCAAACTCCTCCCTGCTCTACTAATACTGCAGAGCAATACAATGATTCATTTGCAGGGCAAATAATCTAATGACTGCTGTTACATTTTGAGAGTTTGCCTGGAATCCTCAGCTATCACACTTAAAGTAGTAGTAGCATTTTTAGGTATGGACGTAGTTACCCCTACTCCAGCTGTTTATCTGACTAATGTTCCAATTAGGGCAATTATTCCAAAAGCTATTATAAATGCTCTTTTCTTTCTGGAGTGGACTGGATGTGTTCCTGTGTCTGTTATTACAGCTGAAACGTGAAAAAATTTGTAAAGAAGGGCAGCACCTGTGACTCAGCAAGTAAGGCACTGGCCCCATATACCAAGGGTGGCAGGTTCAAGCCCAGCCCAGCCAAACTGCAAAAAACAAAAAATAGCTGGGCGTTGTGGCGGGCACTCGTAGTCCCAGCTACTTGGAAGGCTGAAGTGAGAGAATTGCCTAAGCCCAGGAGTTGGAGGTTGTGAGCTGTGTGACACCACGGCACTCAACCTAGGGCGATAAAGTGAGACTCTGTCTCTAAAAAGAAAAAACTTTGTAAAGAGCTATTAGCATTCACCAGCAATTCCACATTGTCCTGAAACTTGAGGATTAACAACATTGGGTTGAAATAAATTTTCTTTTCCATTGACCAATAAACATTGTTTCCAAAGGACAACATAAATTACCTTCAATAATGTAAGGCTCATTTGGGCTTAAAGAAGCATCATTTAGCCAAGCTGGCAAGTATTCATATCCAAATGACAGTTGGGCAAGGTACTTACTTTAAGCTTCCCTCTTAGCTGAGCATGAGCAGGGCTGGACATAATGTTCATAACAATAGTGTCATTTCTTACTGCAGTTTTGTCCTGGGGCAAAAGCAAATTCAGGAATTAAATTTGTGAGTAGAACAATCATGATAAGATGAAAACACCATACTGTAGG
This sequence comes from Arctocebus calabarensis, assembly GCA_963573935.1. Classification (NCBI taxonomy): domain Eukaryota; kingdom Metazoa; phylum Chordata; class Mammalia; order Primates; family Lorisidae; genus Arctocebus; species Arctocebus calabarensis. The sequence continues at coordinate 3,576 of CAUYON010066167.1, read as the reverse complement.
AATTGACATGAACTGATCAAGATATATTACTTCATAAGAAATGTTGTGTGATTGCCTAAATGGTTTTACCTGAAACTAGCCTGGTTAGGAATCATGAGAATTCCTAGAACCTTCATGAGATTGGCCATATCTGGCTGAGGATAGTCATCCAACACTTATTTAATGGATATGCAGTGGCATAAGCAGTTGAAATATTAAAATAAGAATTGCTAGTAATGTGCACTCAGTGAAGCATTAACTAAAAGAAAAAAGGGAATTGCTAGTAAAACTAAAACTATTACTATAGAGCAAAAACAAATTAACAATATTAACATTTTTTAAAATGGCACATTGTAATAAACTCTGACATAAATCACACATTAACTCCATAATTTTTTTTCTTATGAAGGTATTTTAATTCTTCCATAGTCTCAATTTTGTAATCTGGTTTAGACACAGTAGCTGGTATATCACAGGCTGCTTCTTGCCAAGATTTCACGGGCGTGATGAATTCAGGACTCTACCCCATTTACTTTAACTGCTGGTGGAGTAGAAAGAATTACTCCCACAAAGGATTTAGTGTGGAGAGTTAATAGAGTTAATACTTCATTACCTAGATTAAACAAATATAGTACTTGTTCCCTTCCCTTAGGACTGAGTGGATCTGAGTAATTGTTGAAGATTTTGGTGAAATTTAGCCAAGAAAATAATTTATTTTACTGCTGCAGCAGTTTCTGTATGTAGGCAAAAGTCATTGAGTAAATACCATTTTACTCCATTCAGAGTGTTCCTTAATCTAATCAAAGCTATTGGCAATAGCCAAAGCCAAGAAAAATGAAAGTCTTGTAACAATTATCATAGATGTCATTTAAGAAGTTTATTATATTCTTCCACCTTTCCTGAAGATTGGGGTCACCATGAGCAGTGTAAGTGGCATTTTATGCCCATGGCTCCAGACCCTCCCTGCGTAACTGCTGCTGTAAAAGCAGGGCCATTGTCACTTTGAGTATGTTTTGGAAAACCAAACCAGGGGGATGGAATTTCCTGGGCCTGTGTTGCTTCTTGGGCCTTTTCTGATCTGCACGGAAAGCATTCTAACCATACTGTAAAAGTGTCTACCCACACCAGGAGAACACCTCAGTATTTTACTTTGGGCATATGAATCAGATCTATTTGCTAGTCTTCTGTCTTCTGTGTTCCAAGGGATGCCTGAGTACAGGGTTGGGACACGTTCTGACAAATTGCACATGCGTTAGTAATGTTCTTTAATGTTTTGTTTATCTCGTCATTAGTAAAAAAGATTTTGCTAACTAGGTCATTTTTTCAGGACCTAAATGAACATTCGATATAAAGTTTTTAATATTTTCCATAGCCGAGGGAGGACCCAAGATGGCGGTCTATAGCCAACTTTCTGCAGAGGCTCCCATCCAGAAGGAGAGTTAAAGGACAGAAATTTAGCAAGAAAGTCGATGGTTTGGATCTGAGCCAAAAGAGAAAGTCAAAGAACACACATCAATCCTGCTGGGACGACCTGTGACCTCAAGGACACAAACAAAAGGTACAGAACACATCGCCAAGCAGACAGGAGTCCCCTCCCCCATGAGAACGGCTTGCAGTATGCTCCATACCTCCATACAAACAAGTGAGCAGAGTTCAGATGTCCTCCCACTCTACCCCATGGGAGAGAACCTCTAAAAACTGGACCTCCTTCCCCTACTAGGGTGCCATGGTGCTCTCCTGCCAGGCATAAAACTATAAAACTGTATATATTCTCTACCTAGAAGTTTGAACTCCCAGCACTCCTCTTCACTCTCACCCCAAGGTCTGAAGGTCTGTTCCCCACAGAGTCCAGATTCTTGGACATTTTCTCAAGGGTTGTGGACAGGGAGTGGACTGTTGCTGATCTGTCCTGTTTTTCTGACTTGGGAGTGGGGAGAGGAAAGTGAGCCAAGTGGAGGCCAAACTGGAGAGGCGGTCCCCTGAGGCACAGAGAGGCAGCCACAGTGGCAGGAACAATGGCAGTGGGGCTCGCACCCCTGGGGATGTTTTGAGGAGACACTCCCAGTCTGTCTGGGCAGCTTCTCCAGTGGCAGCCACCAGCAAAGTGGACCTGCAATGGAGGCACAGGCCCTGAGAGTGAAGGATATGCCTGAGGTGGTACCGGCTGGGGCAGAGCACGGGGATTAGAATACATGCGCAGGGACAGCCTACTCCCAGGGTGGAGACTGCTTTACTCAGCTTCAGAAGCACCTGGTCCTCAGGGGATGAAAGCTGAGGTAAAGGGCTGGAACTCACACACTGGGTCAGCCCCATTTGCTGCCCAATGTCTGATCCACAGGGGAAAATAGCTGGGGCAGAAACAAATTCTGCAAACTTGTTCTGTTTCTTTCAGCAACATCAATTAGGGACAGGGCTGGAACTGAGTGAATCGCTCCAGCCCCTATCAAACACCTAGGCTGTCAGGCCTCACCTCCCCTTGCCAAATAGTGACAGACAGTGGCAGCCTGGCTGAGGAGCCATAGACCTCCCTGTGACCCAGGCAGGCGCAAACCTCTGGAGCATCTGCTCATTGGAGAGAACTGGGTCAGAGCCCTGCAGGGTTACCAGTGACTGGCTATGACAGAGGGGCAAGGTGGGGAAGGAGGCGTCAAACTTCCCAGGCTATTTTACTTACTGGGAAGGCCCTCCTGAGCTCACAGAGCACCAGAGTGAGTTATACTAGAGCTGCCAGCAGACTCCTGCTATCTAGTTGCCAGAGACTTTTCAACTCTTCCATCTGAGGCTGGCACCAGCTGGGACAATTGATTGGGACCTCTTCAACTGGGCCAATCACCCTAGGACTTTCCAAAGTGGTACCCTGGGTGTGTAGTAGTAGGAAGGTTTGATTTTCCTTTTCCAATTGTTGCCTGTGGGGGTCACGGTGACCTAACTGCTGGTATTTCTCCACAGCTCAGACTTCAACTCAGAGTAACTGATTCTCTAGGGTAAGACAGAGACAAGCTAAAAATAAGACAGAGCCACTTAACCCCACCACACCAAGAAGGTCCCCAGTTTCTCAGGCAGTAGCACTGTACGGGTCCTTGGCCAAACTCTAGGGGGAAAGGTACAGACAACAGTCCCAGGTTTCAGGCAAAGGATGGGTCAATCACTACTCCTAGAACCCCCAACCCAACTTATCCTTATCTACACATCCAGCCAAACAGTGCAAAATAATCATGGGGCGGAATCAGTGGAAAAGCTCTGGCAACATGAACAACCAGAGTAGATCAATCCCCCCAAGGAATAATTTGGCAAACACAAATGACGATCCTATGCATAAACAGATGGCTGAAATGTCAGAAATAGAATTCAGAATTTGGATTGCAAACAAGATTAATAAAATAGAGGAAAAGTTGGAATTAGAAATTCAGGGAGCATTTCAAAAATTGTCTCGAGAAGTCAAGGAATTCAAAGAGCAAATGACCAAAGATTTTGAAACATTGAGACACGAAGTTGCAGCCCTCAAAGATCTGAGAAACACAGTAGAATCCCTCAGCAACAGAATGGAGCAAGCAGAAGAAAGAATTTCTGACATTGAACACAAAGCTTTCAAACGCT
>CAUYON010066166.1:0-16126 GCA_963573935.1 Arctocebus calabarensis | reverse complement strand
CCTGAAATTAAAAAAAAAGATTCAGTCATATGCTTTACGGCTCTGTTATCTAACATATGCTATTAGAAGGATTACAAGTATATTTGTTTCAATTTATTTTTATCATTTCCACGAATGGGGAAACAGACACTTCTACTCCCTGTAATAAACATCCTTTGTATCTCATTAGAAATAAAGGTCTCTGATATTTCACTTCAAATAAAACCAAATAAATTCTTTTGGCTTAGATTGTATCATATCCTGTCTAAGAAGAAAAATTCTTTGAAATGATTTTGTTAATGTTTAGTTTTAGAAGCTTTTGGGAAGTATTTGTGTGGCAAGTGCTCTATGGAGAAAAATAACAAGAAATCAATTTTTTAAAATATTGTCAGTCTTTGTCTCGCACTTTCTCTCTGCAGTTCACATTTCAAAAAATTTAAAATGTATTATGTATTTATATTTGAGGTATACAACAAGTTTTGTTGTACATATACATAGTGAAATAGATTCCTGATTATTATATCCAAGTCAATTAACACACCCACCATTTCACACAAGTACCATTTTTGTTGTTTTCCTTCTTTTTTGTAAGCATTCCATTACTCTGTATTTGATTTTTTTCTTAGATTTTACATATAAGAATATACAGTACTTTTCCATCTGTCTCTGGCTTATCTCACATAAGATAACATCTTCCTTTTCAAAGACTGAATAGTATTGACATATGTGTGTATGCATATATTTACATACATATACACACATAATTTCTTTAACTATTCATCCATCAAGACATGTAGGTTGTTAACATATCTTGATTATTGTGAATAGTTCTGCAGTCAATATGTCAGTGTATAAATCTTTTGATATGGTGATTTAATCTATCTGTCTATCCATCTATTATCTATCTATCTAGCAGAAGGATTACTAGATCATGTGGTATTTCAATTTTTAATTTTTGAGGAACATTCATACTGTTTTCCACAATGACTATACCAATTTATATACCCACCAACAGCATACAAAGGTTTCCCTTTCTCTACACTCTCACCAAAACTTATCTATTATCCTTTTGTTAATAGCCATGCTAATAAGTATAAGGTGCTATCTCACTGTGATTTTGATTTTGATTTTTCAGACAATTAATGATGTTGAGTACCTTTACAAATATTGATTGGCCATGCTTGTGTCTTCTTTGGAAAAATATCTTTTCAGCTCCTTTGCTTATTCTGCAGTTGAAATATTATTATCCCTATTATTATTATTATTATTACTGCTATTGAGGTATGCGAGTTCTTTGTAAATTTTGCATGTTTAACTCCATATCAGATATCGAGTCCACAAATATTTTTTCCTAATTCATAGGGTGTCTTGTCATTTTATTGGCTTGTGGGTAGAAGCTGTGCATAAGCTTTTTATTTTGACATAAACACATTTGTTTATTTTTGCTTTTGCTTTCTATGGTTTTCATGTTTAGCCAAAGGCCAATGTCATGGAGCTTTTCCACTGTTTTCTTCTAGGAGTTTTATATTTTCAGGTCTTACATTTAGATCTTTAATCCATTTCAAGTGGATATTTGTGTTTGGTTTAAGATAAGGGTCCAATTTTATCATTAGCATGTGGACATTCAGTTTCTCCAGCTTCATATATTGAAGAGATTCCTCTCCATTGTGTTTTCTTGGTGCTCTTGTCAAGAATTAGTTACATGCATATGTTTGGGTTTATTTCTGCTGTTTTTACTCTGTTCTATTTATCTATCAGTTTGTTTTTAATCCCAGTCTCATACTGTTTTGATTGCTATACCTTTGTCATATAATTTTGCAATCTGAGAGTGTGATGCCTCCATCTTTGTTTTTCTTTCTCAGGATTACCGTGGCTATTTAGGGTTTTTTGTAGTCCCACAACAGTTTTAGAATTATTTTTGCTATTTTCATTAAAAAAAAAGTGCTTCTCAACCTTCCTAATGCCGCAATGTATTTTCATTGTTTAAAAGGGGTCGTGACCCACAGGTTGAGAACTGCAGCACTAGAACTTTGATAAGGATTACGTTCAATTTGTATATTTCTCACATCTTGTTTGTCCTCTTACATTCCCTCTTCCTTACTTTCCTTCTGTTCTTTTTCTCATTCTTTGAATTTCACTCATAGAATTATTGTACCTAAAAATCTTCAAATACAAATAATTTTTTTGTTCTATGTAACTATGCTAAACAGTCATGCATGTTCAGTTACAGTCCACCCTTCATTCTTCATTAAGAGAAAAGTATAAGAAAATGTTAAATTTCAACTAATTTAAAACTATCATCTAGCTAACGACACTCTGCTAACAGAGAATATAGATCAGTTATAGCTGGGAGTATGAGGTCAGTAAATTAATTCTGCAAACTCATCCTAGAAGAAGTGCTACGTGTCTACTTGCTGAAAATTACTACAGTCACCTTTGAAGTACTTCCCTTGGGAAGCTATGCACTGATGCCAGTGCCTAGTCCATTCTTCAAAGCAATTGGAAACTTTTTCTGGAATGATCGTCAGAGGTGTTGTCCTATCCTATGAGGTCTAACAATTAAGTTTGCAAACTCATCCTAGAAAATAATGCTTTGAAGGGTGGACTAGGCACTGACATCGATGAATAGCTTCCCTAGAGGAGTACTTCAAATGTGACAATAGTGATATTTAGCAATGAGAAAAGGTAGCACATTTTCTAAGATGAGTTCACAAATTTAATTGTTCAGCCTCGTATGTTGAACTACTGAAACTGTTAAACATGTCAAGTTATCCAGCCTTAACAACTCTTCACACAAAACTTTGATGGGCTTTTAACCCATAATATATGCACTGGAAACATAAACATGTTTGATAAATACAGATTTTTCATAAGCATTGAGAGTTGAAGCTAAGATACCATGCACATACACAAGTACACACAGATACATACTCGTCAGCATACACAAACAATATCAAAGATGAAATATATTTTAACATGCTTTTTTTTGTCTATTAGTTTTTATTCAGGGAAAAGAAGTAACTTCCCTAGTTTCTGTTTCTTCTCCTCCAGTTCTTTCACACAGATTCAAGTGCATTTTAAGTATTTGATATGAATTTAACTTCATCTCACCTGCCTTTTCTTGCGTGTGTTTGCTGTTAGTAAGAAAGAAATATATTCTGGAAATGGAAAATTTATTGACATTAATGAGACAATTGATGAGGTGTCCTACATTTGTCATTTCCCTAGATTCTTGCTATTGCTCAAATTCACATTCATTCCAGAGGAATGACATGAGATACGGTTAAGAAGAAAGGAACTTCGGTCTCTAATCCTTGGCTTTACCTAACTCTGTGTTGCAGGTTGAATTTTGTGCTCTCCTTCTTGCATCCCAGTATCATGCCAAATGAGATCCTGATAAGCTTGTTATTACAGAAACCACAAAGTCACGCATTTAGAAAGCAAATCTGTATCATCGTAGTCCTCTAAATCCCCTGGATTAGTTAAATACTATGCTGCTATCCCATATCCATTTTGTATATAGCACAACCTGAGTTTTATGACAGAAAATCTTTCTACTCAGAGGTGGTCTACTGCCCAGGAAGAGTGATATATGGTCATTAGTTAAAAAACAGGATACTCAGTTATTTGTAATTTCTGATGAAAATTATTTTTAGTGGCAGTATAGCTATGTAATGTTTAGGGCATATATATACAACACAATTATTCAGTGCTAGTCTGAAATTCAAATTTACTTGTGTTATCTGTATTTTTTATTTGCTAAACATGAACCCTACAGTGGTGCCAATCTGCTCTCATTTCTAGGTAACCACAGATTCTATGGGCAAAGATAGAGATGGTGAGTTTGACAACTTTATGAGTGCTTAAACATATGCTTATATGGAAGAAAAATAAATGTACTTGAATGGATCCGGTTATTTCCTAAGGACTGGGATTGGAACTATATAATATTGCAGGATATACAGTTTGTACTTACCTCCTTACTGTAGTTGTTAACATTGTGCATGTTACCTAATAGGTGCTGAATAAACATTTATTGAATGAATACGTAAATCATTTTCAAAAAATAAATAGAAAGTAGAAATACATTAATAACATAATCTTAATCATGCAAAGTAAGAAAAATCAGAATAATAAATCAGAATAATAAATAATAAATAGAATAGAATAAATAATAGAATATAAATATTTAATAATAAATAATAAATATTTATAAATAATAAATACATGGTGATATACTATCTTTACTGTCAAATAATATAAAGCAATAAAACTCACCTCTTGATAATTTTGTTAGGATGATTTTTGTATGTATTTTATTACATATTATCTCATTTATTGTATTCCTTATATTTCTCTGTAGTTTCTAAGTATGAGTTTCTGCTGATTTGAAATCAAAACACAGTTTTAAAAGTCATAAAATATTGGCTCTGGCACTTTTAATTACATGAATAGCATCTTATGTTAAGATGTAACACTTGGATGAAGCCCTATGGTCATAGACTTAAAAATTGATTTCACCTGATTGAATATGGCAGCCAAGTAGCAGATTCTGTGTAGCCGGGCGCAGTAAGAATGGGTAGAGACGACTCCAGGCATCTCTGGCCGGTGGGTTTTGCCCAGTGGCTTCCCGTTGGTGACACAGGAAGTCAGTGAGAGACTTCTGAACGCCATGAGGAGGACAGAAGTGGTGGAAAACTGGCAAGTGGTAGGTGCATTTGTTCGTCGGAGGCTGCTTGCAGCCGTAACTGTAGCAATGGTGAGATTGCAAGCAGGAAAAGCCTTCCCTGGGGGCTGTTTTGTTTTTGTTTTGGACTTAGACACTCAATTGAACTGCCTTGGGAGATCTTGGGCCAGTGTGTGGATGACTTTGGGTTTTGTCTGGGACCCCAGACTTAACTGCTGAGCAGGAAAGGAGATAATATCATTCAGCTGTGGGCTGCCCCTGTGTGTTGCAGCACTGGGATCACCCGGGAGAACTTGGGCAAGTAATCTAGTGACTGAGTTGCCCAAAGGTGGAGATTGAGACACTGGGGAAGTGTGGAGGTCCAAGTGTTTGGCAGATTAACATCCGTGGCCCTCAGGGGCATAGAGGGAGACTGGACTTGGCCCACTGGATAAAGAGGCAGCCACGCCAGGAGAGATCACAGGGATAAGTGCTTTCCCTGCAAAGCTTCTGCTTGGCCAAGGTTCATAACCTGGAGTGTCTTTTGAGTGGGCTGAGGAGTCATTTGGGCTCCCAAGCCTGCACGGTCTGAAAAATCAGCAGAGGCCTCCAGTCCACATCTTGTACAGCTTTATCAACACTGTGATTAACATCTCATACCTCAGAAGATTGCCTGTTGCCCAGTCAATACTTAGCCATATATATATATATACATATACATACACATACATACACTATTTGGTTTCTTGGTTTGGGGGATTTTGTTTTTGTTTTATTTTTTATTTTTTTCTCAATTTCAACATTTTTTCCTTGACTTTTTTTTTTTTTACCATTCTTGATTAAATACAATCTTCCATTTTTGCCTTCTTTAACAATTTGAATTTCATTTTTTTCTAGTGTTTCTGTCCCTATTATTTGTTTTTCCCCTCCTAATTTTATCCCATAAGGGTTTTGCTTGCTTGTTTTGGTTTGATTTATAGTATTTTTGTCTTTCCCCTCTACCTGGTGGAGATGAGGTATTGTGTCTGAGATGACTAGCAAAGAGTTGTTTACGTGAAGGGAATCACCCAACCCAAAACCCCCCCAGAAGTGGAGATCTTTAAGATTGGACCATTGTACCCTACTATATACCTATACTTCTCCTGTTTCTTTCTTTCAGTGCCTTTCTTCTTTTTGTAAATATTTCCTTTTAGTCAAACTCACTCTCTCTCTCTCTCTCTCTCTCTCTCTCTCTCTCTCTCTTCTTCTTTAAATCTTTTTTCCCTTCTTGCTCTTTAATCTTTTCATCCTGTGGTCTTGCACCAAAAGAACTCATTAAAACTTTAGGCCAGCATTACAGTAACTTAAAGAGCAAGAAGAAGTGAAAGGAAAATTAGGGCAAGGAAACAGATACAAGAAAGCACTCATGAAGAAGAATTAGCAGAAAAATCATGGCCACAGGAAATCCCAGGCCAGAGTAACCTTTTCTAGGGATTGTGAGATAGCTATTGCAGAAGATTTCTCCTTTAAAAAAATGTTAGAAATGACAGAAGGGGAATTTAAAATACAGACAATGAAAGCAATGAAGGAAATTGCTGAGAAAGTGGAAAACAATCAAAATCAATGAAAGAAATTGCTGAGAAAGTGGATAATAACTAAAAGGAAATCCAAATCAGAATCAAATAAGAGATGAATGATACAAAGAATATAGAAAGGATATAGCAGAGCTCAAGGAACTGAGGCAATTAGGGAACTTAAGGATGCAATAGAAAGTATCAAGAACAAATTAAATCATGCAGAAAAAGAATCTCAGAGGTAGAGGATAAAGCTCTTGAGATAATTCAGATAGTTAATGAGGCCGAAAAGAAAAGAGAGAAAGTAGATACCTATAATTTGTATGTTTGAATTCCTTCTCTAAGGCTATTGTGATGAATTTATCTAAAGTCAAGACAGAAGAAAAGAACTTGCAAGCTGCCAGGAGTAAGTAAGGGCCAATTGACCTACAGGGGCAAACCTATCAGGGTGACCACAGACTTCTCTAATGAAACTTTTCAAGCCAGAAGACAATGATCATCTATCTTTAACCTACTTAAACTGAACAATTTCCAGCCCAGAATTCTATGCCTTGCCAAGCTAAGCTTTAAAATTGAAGCAGAAATAAAATTTTTTATTGATATGCAAACATTGAGGATATTTGCTACAACAAAACCAACTTTGGAGGAAATATTTCAACCTGTCCTACACACTGACCATCACAATGGACCTTCAGGAAAGTAAAGATCCAGAAATTATAGGACAGAACCTAGTTTACACAATGATGCAAAAGACAAAACTAACCAATGAACTTTCACAAAATAAGATGAATAGACACTTATCAATTATCTCAATAAATGTCAATGTCTTGAATTCCCCACAGAAGAGGCAGAGATTGGCAGACTGGATTTAAAAAGCACAAGCCATCTATTTGCTGTCTGCAGGAAACACACCTCATGTCAAAAGACAAATTAAAACTCAGAGTTAAGGATTGGAAGTCAATTTTTTAGGTAAATGGAACTCAGCAGAAAAGGGGGGGTGTTGCAATCTTATTCTCAGATACATATGGATTTAAAGCAACTAAAGTCAAAAAAGATAGTGATGGTCACTTCATATTGGTTAAGGGAAAAATACAACAAGAAGACATTTCAATTTTAAATATTTATGCACCCAACTTAAATGCTCCCAAATTCTTGAAACAGACTTTGCTTAGTGTGAGCAATGTGATATCCTATGACACCATAACAACAGAGGATTTCAACACCCCTCTCTCAGAGCTGGACAGATCCTCTAAACAGAAATTAAATAAATATATTAGAGATTTAAATGAGACTTTGGAACATTTGTGCTTGATAGATGTATATAGAACACTCCATCCCAAAGATATAGAATATACATTGTTCTCATCGTCCCATGGAACATTCTCCAACATATCCTGGGACACAAAAAAAACAAACCTCAGCAGGATCAAAAGAATTGAAATTCTATTTTGCATCTTTTCAGACCATAAGGCACTAAAAATGGTCAACCTCACACAAAGGCATGGAAGTTAAACAACCTTATGCTCAATGACAGTTGGGTGCAGGAAGAAATATACAAGGAAATAATTAACTTCCTTGATTATAACAACAATGAAGACACAAACTACCAAAACCTATAGGATATAGCGAAAGCAGTCCTGAGAGGAAAATTTATTGCTTTAGAAGCCTACATGTGAACAACAGAAAGAGAGTGTATCAACAAACTCACAAGCCATCTTATGGAATTGGAAAAAGAAGAACAATCTAAGCCTAAATTCAGCAGAAGGAAAGAAGTATCCAAAATAAAATCAGATATCAATGAAATTGAAAACAAAAGAATCATTCAGAAAATTAATGAAACAAGGAGTTCGTTTTTTGAAAAAATAAATAAAATAAATAAGCCTTTGGCCAGACTAACTAGAAATAAAAAGCTAAAATCTCTAGTAACCCCAATCAGAAATGATAAAGGATAAATAACAACTGATGCCACAGAAATACAAGAGATTATCTCTGAATACTACCAAAAACTTTATGCCAAGAAATTTGACAATGTGAAGGAAATGGATCAATATTTAGAATCACACCCTCTCCCTAGACTTAGCCCAGATGAAATAGATCTCCTGAACAGACCAATTTCAACCACTGAGATTAAAGAAACAATAAAAAATCTGGTCCAGATGGCTTCACACCAGAATTTTATCAAACCTTCAAAGAAAAGCTTATTCCTACACTGCAGGAATTATTCCAAAAAATTGAGGAGGAAGGAATCTTCCCCAATTCGTTCTCTGAAGCAAATATCACTCTGATACCCAAACCATGAAAAGACCCAACTAAAAGGAGAATTTCATACCAATTTCACTAATGAATATTGATGCAAAAATTCTCAACAAAATCTTGGCCAATAGATTATAGCTTATCATTAAAAAAATCATGCATCATGATCAAGTAGGTTTCATCCCAGGGATGCAAGGCTGTTTTCATATTTGCAAGTCCATAAATGTTATCCATAGTATCAACAGAGGCAAAACCAAAGACATATGATCCTCTCAATAGATACAGAAAAGGCATTCGATAAAATCCAGCATCCTTTTCTAAATAGAACACTGAGGAGTATAGGTATAGGTGGCACATTTTTTAAACTGATCGAAGCTATCTATGATAACCCCACAGCTAATATTTTATGGAATGGAGTAAAACTGAAAGCTTTTCCTCTTAGAACTGGAACCAGACTAGATTACCCTTTGTTTCCATTACTATTCAACATAGTGCTGGAAGTTCTAGCCAATACCATTAGATAAGACAAGAAAATAAAGGGCATCCAAATGGGTGCAGAAGAGGTCAAACTCTCCCTTTATGCTGATAATATGATCTTATACTTAGAGAACCCCAAAGACTCAACCACAAGACTCTTGGAATTCATCAAAGAATACAGTAATTTCTCAGGATATAAAATCAATGTCCACAAATCAACTGCCTTTGTATATGCCAACAACAGTCAAGATGAGAAGTTAATTAAGGACACAACTCCCTTCACCATAGCCCCAAAGAAAATGAAATACTTAGGAATATACGTAATAAAGAGGTGAAAGACCTCTGTAAAGAAAATTATGAAACCCTAAGAAAGGAAATAGCAGAGGACTTTAACAAATGGAAGAGCATATCATGCTCATGACTGAGAAGAATCAACATTGTTAAAATGTTTATACTTCCCAGAGCAATTTAGTGATTATCCACCATCCCTATTAAATTACCAACATCCTACTTTCAAGACCTGGAAAAATGATTCTGCACTTTGTATGGAACCAGAAAAAAACCCATATAGCTAAAGCAGTTCTTAGTCATAAAAACAAAGCCGGGAGTATCACCATACCAGATTTTAGTCTGTATTACAAGGCTGTGTGTGGTCAACACAGCATGGTCCTGGCGCAAAAATAGAGACATAGATACTTGGAATCGTATAGAAAACCTGGAAATGAAACCAACAACTTATAGCCACCTAATCATTGATAAACCAAACAAGAGCATTCACTGGGGGAAGACTCCCTTTTCAATAAATGGTGCTGGGAGAATTGGATATCCACATGTAAAAGACTGAAATTTGATCCACACCTTTCTCCACTCACAAAAATTGATTCAAGATGGATAAAGGACTTATATTTAAGGCATGAAATGATAAAAGTCCTCAAAGAAAGAATTGGGAAAACACTGGAAGATATGGGCCTGGGGAAAGACTTTATGAGGAAGACTGCCGTAGCAATAGCAACAACAGTAATAATAAACAAATGGGACTTAATTAAACTGAAAAAGTTCTGTATAGCCAAGGAGACAACAAACAAAACAAATTAGACAACCTACCCAATGGGAAAGAATATTTGTACATTTTTTTATTTTATTATCTTTATCATTAAATCATAGCTGTGTACAATAGTGCAATTAAGGGGCACAATGTGTTGATTTCATATACAATCTTAACTATTTTCATCAAACTGATTAACATAGCCTTCCTGGCAATTTCTCCGTTATTATGTGAAGACATTTGTATTCTGCATTTAGCAAGGTTTGCCTGTACCCTTCTAAGATGCACCGTAGGTGTGGCCCCACCAATTACCCTCCCTCCTCCTCAGCCTCCCCTCCCTACCCTTGTCCTTTTCCCTATATTCTTGTGTTATAGTTGGGTTATACCATTCATATGACAACTATAAATTAGCTTCATAGTAGGGCTGAGTACATTGGATACTTTTTCTTCCATTCTTGAGACACTTTGCTAAGAAGAATATGTTCCAACTCCATCCATGTAAACACGAAAGAGGTAAAGTCTCCATCTTTCTTTAAGGCCGCATATTATTCCATGGTATACATGTACCACAATTTATTAATCCATTTGTGAATCGATGAGCACTTAGGCTTCTTCCATGACTTAGCAATTATGAATTGGGCTACAATGAACATTCTGGTACAGATGTTTTTGTTATAATGTGATTTTTGGTCTTCTGGGTATATACCTAGTAAAGGAATTATAGGATCAAATGTCAGGTCATTTTTTAGATCTCTAAGTACTCTTCAAACATCCTTCCAAAAGGAACGTATTAGTGTGCATTCCCACCAGCAGTGTAGAAGTGTTCCCTTTTCTCCACATCCACGCCAACATCTCTGGTTTGGGGATTTTGTTATGTGGGCTAATCTTACTGGAGTTAGGTGATATCTCAAAGTTATTTGCATATTTTGATTCAGACAAAATTTAATTACCAGGGTCTATACAGAAATTCAATTAATACACAAGAAAAAAACCAACAATCCCACACATCAGTGGGGAAGAGAGATGAATAGAATCTTCTCTAAAGATGACAGACGAATGTCCAGTAAACACATGAAAAAATGCTCATCATCTCTAAGTATTAGAGAAATGCAAACTAAAACCACCCTGATACGTCCTCTAACTCCAGCAAGAATGGCCTGTATCACAAAATCTCAAAATTGCAGATGCTGGCACGGATGTGGAGAGAAAGGAACACTTTTACACTGCTAGTGGGACTGCAAACTAATACAACCTTTTTGGAACGAAGTATGGAAAAACCTCAAAGAACTTAACCTAGACCTCTTGTTTGATTGTTAATCCCATTACTGGACATCTACCCAGAAGAAAAAAATCTTTTATTATAAAGACACTTGTACTAGGCTGTTTTCGCAGCCCAATTTACAATTGCTAAAATGTGGAAACAGCCTAAATGTCCTTCAACCCAGGAATGAATTGGTAAGCTATAGTATATGTATACCATGGAATATTACTCAAGCCATCAAAAAATGAATATTTTCCAGCATTTGTACTAACTTGGATGGAAGTAGAACACATTATTCTTAGTGAAACATGACAGAAATGGAGAAGCATGAATCCTATGTATTCAACTTTAATATGAGGACAAATATTGACAATTAATGACACAGTGGGGCATGGGGGAAGGAGAGAGCAGACAGAGAAGGAGGGAAATAATGAGGGAAAGAAAACAAAGAAAAGAAAATAGTGACTAATTCTCACATAAATTGGATTCAATTTTGACCAAAGTACATTAATTTTTAATTCAACTTGTTAATATGTTGTTTAGGATAGTACATCCTCATTTATAAGTGAAATATGTTTGTAATTTCCCTTTATAACAATATATTTTCTCCAATTTTAATATCAGGTCTATCTAGATTAAGTAGAATTATTTTGAAATACTTCTTCTTTTTCTATTGTCTATAAGATTCGGTATGATCTGTTTTTTGTGAAATTATCTTTTACTTTTATTTATAAATATTAATTGTCTATTTTTTGAGACTTTGGGAAAGAAAAACAAGAAGTTAACTGATGACTCCATACTGAGCCTCAGAGTCAAAGCATTCTATAATAGACATACTCTTATTTGACAAGGTGAATGTTACTTTCTTTGTATTATTATTATTAATATTGCTTAATATTTCAATGCATTAACCATCTGATTTCTTTTCTGAATGTATTTATCTTTGTTCATCCTTTATGAGGTTTTGTTTCTAGTCCTTATGTTAAACATCATTATTGTTATTAAATTTTAAGCCTTTATAATTCTGTGAAGGCAAAAAGTGGAAACCTAATAAACACATGTATATGTAAACATAAAAAAATTGATTTCAAATAATTAGGATGTTTTCATTTAGGCCATAATATATGCTTAGTAATTTTCTAAGTTATGTTAGTTAAAATTACACTTAGTTAGGACCTAAGGAAAACTCTAAAAACAGATCCTTAAACAGTAAAAGTTTACTTCTCTTTCATGAAAAAGAAATGACAATGTTGTCAGAGAAACAGGCTACTTGTATTTTGATGCTCTATTTACAAGATCTCCAAATAGCCCACCATGGACACTACAGTTGCAGATATATAATAATATTCTAAACAGAAAATGGAGAAGACTTAAAAAAAAACCCCTCCTTCCTTTTAAGTCATCTTCCTAGGAGTGTCTATCATTTGTTCATAATCATCTTGTCATCACCTAATCATGTAGTCACAACTCACTGCAAAAAATACTAAGAACAATTTTAAGGTAGAGATAATGCATCCAGATAAGAATCGGGGGCATGTCTATGCGGAAAGATACTGAGAGACTATACAATGCAGTTTCTTTCATACAGGATGTAGAAAAGAGAAATAAAAGCAGGAAAACCTGCAACTCCTACTATTTACAGGGAACTGCAACGTTTTGACTGTGATTCAGGATACAACCAAAAACCACAAAGAATAAATAAACAACATGCTAAGAAGTTTAAGGAATTAGTAAAAATAGAACCTGGATAGAAACTGAGAAAACGGAACATAGACACCAAATAACATTCAGTGAGTGAATGAATAAATAACTTGAGAGAATAAATGAACATTCAACTTTTTCATTTATTTTGAGAACAGTTCAAAATCACACAATATTATGAGGGAGTTACTATAGCAATTATTTATATTGATGCATTACACTTTTGGAGACTTTGTACAATTTTATATGCATAAATCATATCTATATGCATATATATATCAATTACACAACTAGCATTAACAACATCATATCAAAGATTGTACTTCTAATTTTGTCACAAAGGATAAGGACAGAGTGTTCCTAGAATCTCAGGGGCATAATGAGTCATCTACTAATAGAACATGTCTCAACTGCATGACACCCTCTTTTCCTTCAATGCAACATTTCCAAAGCTTATAGGTGTTCCTATTTAGAGATAGGGCTAACCTCCCACCATGCAGAAAGATAATAATGAAGAAATAACTTTAAAAACAACACTCATTCATCTTTGTGATCTAGCCACAAGAGGTAACTACAGGCATCAATTATTAATTACATGCAAGGTAAGAGCTCAAATAAATAAATAAAAGGTATCAGCAGCAAAATTGGAACCAGAAAACTTCTCTGTCCTTCAGTCTCTAGCCATTCTTCCAGGAAGAGAAGATGATAGGTGGTTCACTAGACAGAAAGCATTGCAGAGATTGTAAAAATGGAACACTGCGTCTAGACTTTAAGTCTTGAAAATGTCTGCAATTGCTTAAGGATTCCCCTAGCTAACCATCCATGTTTCTTTATGTTGATGACATTATTCTGTTTAGATGACTGATGATTACTCCTAATTGAAATACCAAGCATTGGGCTTTTCCCCCTGAACTTTGCAACGATTTAATAAAAATGTTTTTGAGTATTAAGAACAAACTTATTTTCAAAGGGAGGTAAAAGTTAAAAGTCTGAAAAGTCTGTTTCAGTGGTTCTCAACCTGTGGGTCGCGACCCCTTTGGGGGCTGAACGATCCTTTCATAGGGGTCACCTGAGTACATCCTGCATATCAGATATTTACATTATAATTCATAACAGTAGCAAAATTATAGTTATGAAGTAGCAACAAAACTAATTTTATGGTTGGGTGTCACCACAAAAAATTAAAATTGTATTTAATTGCATATTAAAGGGTTGTGGCATTAGGAAGGTGGAGATCCTCTGATCTATTTGGAGCTCCATTGCTGGAGGGCAAATTTTTAGGTAGAAATTTATTCTCCATAGTTAGAGTCTTATGCTAGTTCCACCATTTTAAAATATATTTCTAATTGTAGTCTCTCTAAATGGTGCTGATCTTGTAAAGGACAAATACTGACATAATGGGGTTAAAAAAAAGAAAACACAGTTGTCAGAGACTTAAGAGCTTTAAAAGATCACTGATTCTCAGAAACTTGAGCCTGCGAAATAAAGTAGCTCATCTTTGGACACGTGACTAGGAGACAGCAGAGCCAGTTGCACACTCCATGTTTCCTTTTCAGGATGTCTGTGCCTGCATCTATTTAACTTCAGAAGGCACTGACGAGGTAGCCAACATCGTCACTAGAAGCTCTGCTCTGCTTTTCATAGAAGTGGATGGTGAACGGGCTAGAAGCAGATCATCGCCTCTTGTTGTTCAAGTTATGCGTGCACATATCACTCATTTCAATGGTCTATTTCTTCTTCCCAACCGAGAGTGTACTGTTACAAAGAGAAGCTGAAATAGAAAGGAAAATTGACAATGCAAATCATGTTCCCAGTATTCATGTCGAATCTTTTAGTTAACTAGGTTTAAAAAAAAATAATATTTCTCCATGTTTCATCTTTCTAGAAAAGAAAATGAGATAAACTCATTAAAATGGCCTACAATAAAGAGCCAAATTATACACCGAGGTTTAGCTATTCAAAATCCATTTAATTTTTTTTTTTTTTTTAAGCTTAAGCTTCCCAATATCGCTTGCCACTCAAGCCACATGATTTTATTTTACTGTAAATTTTCTGGATGAGGCTTTTGGGAATTTTTTTTTTCAGCCCATGTCTCCATTAAGCACTTTAATTCTGACATTTTATTTTATTTTATTTTATTATTTTATTTTATTTTACTTTATTGTTTATAATGCAGACATAACAACTGAAGGTTCTAAAGCTATCCTGGGACTGTGGGACAGGTAGCCAAAAATAAGGGTGACTGTGAAGTAAAAGGAAGGAGTTTGGTACCTTCATTGGTGCAAGTCCCCTTGCTTTTTTGGGGGAGGGTATGTTTTTACGATACTATTGGCAACATTTTCCCCCAACATCCTATTATAAAAAGTTTAAATATACAGCTCATTGGAAATAATTTTACTATGACTACAAATGCCTACTACCTGAATTTTATCATTCAGATTTTATAACACTTGATTTATAGTGCATCTAATCATCTTTCTATCCATCTCTTCTTGATACATTTTAAAGCTAATAGCAGGCTTCAGAACATTAGATCTCATTATTAGTTTACAGCTTTTTCCTTAAGTATAAAATATACATAACACAAAATGAGAATGTGTGTTTATAAACATAAATGTATATAGACACGCACACACACAACCCCACCCATGTAACCCAAACCTCTATAAATATGTAGAAAGTGAACATCGCCCTGGAAATTTCCCTCAAGCGCCTTCTTAGTCCATTCCTGTTCATCCTCTGCCCACTAAAGAGGCGATAGCACAGTTTTTCTGATTTTTTCCACAGGTTAGTTTCTCCAGCGTATAATTTCATATAATTGCTTAATACATATGCGCTTTTTTGTAGGTGGCTTCTTTAACTTAATGTAGTTTTCATTTCCTTGATGGTTAATGATGGTAAACACATTTTCATGGGCTTCTTCATTATTGTTATACATTCTCTTGTAAAGTGTTAATTATTTCCCATTTTCATTGTTTTTCTATTTTAATATAATTGTGTTAGCTCTTTATGTATCCTGGATACCAGTCCTTTGTCAGATATGTATTTTCTTTGTTTTTTTTTATAATTTTATTGAATCATAATTCTGTACATTGGTGCAATCATAGGGCACGATTCATATACATTCAGAAATGTTTTGATCGTACTGTTACAGATAGCCTTCATGGCATTTTCTTGATCACTATATAAAG
>CAUYON010066163.1:0-16519 GCA_963573935.1 Arctocebus calabarensis | reverse complement strand
TTTTTTTTTTTTTGTAGAGACAGAGTCTCACTTTATCACCCTTGGTAGAGTGCCGTGGTGTCACACAGCTCACAGCAACCTCCAACTCCTGGGCTTAGGCGATTCTCTTGCCTCAGCCTCCCGAGTAGCTGGGACTACAGGCGCCCACCACAACAGCTGACTATTTTTCTGTTTCCCAGTTTGGCCAAGGCTGGGATTGAACCCGCCACCTTCGGCATATGGGGCTGGTGCTCTACTCGCTGAGCCACAGGCGCCTCTGGAGCTTGTAATGTCTTTACCCTCCTTCGTAACATTTCCTCACGCTTGTCTAGGCTAAACATCCAGAAACAGTGACTAATCCATTAGCAGTGAAGATCTCAGCATCCACACTGTGTCTCTAAGAGAGAAGGAACTAGAGTGCCTCGAAGAAATGGCTAATTTGAGACCTGAGGTGGAAAATGTAAAGGATGAGTGTGGAGTATGTTGTCACACCAGAAAGTGGGGGTTATGGCAGGAGGACTCAAAAGTCAATCGCAGTAACTGTGATAATAACAAGCTGGGCCAGGTGCGGTGGCTCATGCCTATAATCCCAGCACTCTGGGAGGCCGAAGCGGGTGGATTGCTTGAGCTCACGAGTTGAGACCAGCCTGAGCAAAAGCGAGACCCTGTCTCTAATAAAAATAGAAAAAACTAGCTGGACATTGTGGCAGGCACCTGTAGTCCCAGCTACTTGGGAGGCTGAGGCAGGAGGATTGCTTGAGCACAGGAGTTTGAGGTTGTTGTGAGCTATGAGGCCACAGCACTCTACCCAGGGTGACAGAGTTGAGACTATGTCTAAAAAAAAGAAAAAAGAAAGAAAGGGAGAGAGAAAAAGGAAAAAAGAAAAAGAATAACAACTGCGTTCAGGTCCACACACACAGACATACACACATGTACATATTAGTCACATTTAGAAAATGTCAAGGGACCAATTTGTTACTTTTGGAACCAGCAAACAAAGGGGAAAAATATAATATTTATCTTGCTTGTCCAGTACAAATTATACTTTACAGCAGGGGTCAGAGAACCAGAGCTTCAGAGTCAAATTGGACCCATTGCTCTGTTTTTGTGAATAAAATTTTATTGGAACATAGAGTTTGTCGTGGGTTGTCTCATGCTATCGCAGCAGAACTGAGTAGTTGCCACAAAATGCAGCCCCCAAAGCCAAGTATACTTACTAGGTAGCCATAAGGTGGGTTGACCCCTATCTGAGAATATCCACGGATTTGATGAGAGGAAGCGTCTCTTAATAGCTATACTGCAGATAGTAAATAAAGAAGGAGCAATAGAATTAGAAAGTCACATTCTACAACCTTTAATGCAAATAATGAAACAAAGTAATAATTATAAATGGCTGCTAATAACACAGAAAAAAGACACAACCGGATATTGAGGATCTTCTGATAGGATTGCACATCATCACCAATGAAGTATTTTTACAAAAAAAGTGAAACCTAAGTCAAATCAGAGATCTACATCTGACTACCAATTCGGAGGAAATACAGAGGGCAGAAGAGCCTCTTGGTTAACAACATAGGCAGACGATAGTCCCACATGGTGGGAAACTGCGTAGCACAAACAACTCCGTGTCATCAATAAATAGGTTGTAAGAAGAAAAGGTGAGGAGTGGAGAGAAAGAAAGCAACATTTTGAGCAATTGCAATTTATAGACATTGGGCGGTGCCTCTGGCTCAAAGGAGTAGGGCATTGCCCCCATATGCCAGAAGTGGCAGGTTCAAACCTGGCCCTGGTCAAAAACCGCAAAAAACAAACAAACAAACAAAAACCCCCAAAAGCCGCAATTTATAGACATTCTGATTACAACACATATATTTAAAAAGAAATTTTTTTTTTTTGAGACAGAGTTTCACTATGTTGTCCTGCGTAGAGTGCCGTGGCATCATAGCTCCCAGCAACCTCAAAATCTTGGGTTTAAGTGATTCTCATGCCTCAACCTCCCAAGTAGCTGGGACTACAGGTGCCCACCACAATGCCTGGCTATTTTTTGTTTATAGTTGTCATTGTTGTTTAGCAGGCCCAGGCTGGGTTCAAAGTTGCCAGTCCCAGAGTATGTGGCTGGTGCCCTAACCATTTAGCTATGGGCTTCAAGCCTTAAATTTTTTTTTCTTAATTTCAGATTAACATGTGGGTATATAGTTACACTGTTTTCTTTTGTAGGGCTAAAGACTGAGTTGTAGGAGTGCCCTTCGCCCAGGAGGGCTGCAATGTACCTGCTGGTGGGAATTTACCCAACCCTTTTCCTTCTTCTCCCCCACAGCACACATTATAATAAGGCATTTATGGAAATCTGAACACAAACTAAATATTTGATGATATTATGAAATTATAGTTAAATTTTAGCTTTGATAGTTGTGTTATGTTAAAAGAGACAGTTCTTGTCTTTTGTAGAAATATACTGGGAATATTTATGAATTGAAGCATAAAATATCTGTGATTTGCTTCTAGATAACTTGACTAATTGGGAGGAAGTATGTGAATGTGTTAACGAAGGAAGATAGGCTAATAAGTTTTTTTTTTTTTTTTGAGACAGAGCCTCAAGCTGTCATGGTGGATAGAGTGCTGTGGCATCATAGCTCATAGCAACCTCCAATTCCTGGGCTCAAGCAAGTCTCCTGCCTCTGCCTCCCAAGTAGCTGGGACTACAGGCGCCTGCCACAATGCCCGGCCATTTTTTTGTTGCAGCCATCATTGTTGTTTGGCGGGCCCGGGCTGGATTCGAACCTGCCAGCTCAGGTGTACATGGCTGGCGCCTTAGCCCACTGAGCCACAGGCGCCGAGTCAGGGCTGATAAGTTTTGACATTGGCCAATGAGTACATGAGGGGATTTTCTGCCATTTTCTCTTCTTTTGTATATGTATTCGTTTTCTAATACATAAAAGCAAGAACCACAAACTTAGTGGCTTAAAAGAGTATTACCTTATCTTACAATTCTGTAGGTCAGAGTGCAGCGTGGATCTCTGGGGCTAAAATCGTGGTATCAGTGGATGTCTTAGTCTGTTCTGTGTTGCTAAGACAGAATAGCTGAGACTGGGTAATGAACAGACATTTATATCTTATCGTCCAGGATCAAGGGGCCAGCATCTGATGAGGGCCTTCTTGCTACGTCATGTGACAGCAGAAGGCAGAAGGGCAAGAGGGAACAGATTAAACACGGCCTCAACCCCTTTTATCGTTGGTGTTACTCCATTTTCAGGGTGGGTCCTTGTGAAGCCCCAAACCTCCCATTAGGCCCCACATCTCAACACTGTTGCACTGGGGATGAAGTTGTCGACATGCTTTTCAGGGATCAGATTCTAGCTGTAGCAGTGGGGCAGGGCTGTCTTCCTTTCTGGAAGCACAGAATGTTTTCTTGTCTCCTCCAGCTTCTGGAAGCTGCCCATATTCCTAAACTCGTGACCCTTATCCTTCATCTTCGAAGCCTCAAGTGCAGGTTTTGTCCTTCTCATGATACCATCTTTTTTGTTCTCACCAGCCACAAAATGTTCTCTGCTTTTAAAAACTCATGTGGTTACATCGGGCCCACTGGTCAATCCTGGATAATCTGCCCATCTCGAGATCAGCTGATGAGCAACTTGAATCCCTCCTTGTCACATAACCTGACACATTCATAAGGGTGTTGACGTCTTGGGGGCAGGGGTTGACTCTGCCTACCACAGTATATGCCAGACATCTTCCACAATAAAAAGTAAAAAAAAATGAACCAAATCACCTGAGGAAAAAGTATACTTTGTTGTTTTCTTTAGACTGAGCTTGGAAGTTGGAAGCACAACCAATTAGGTTTGGGGCAAAAACAAAACAAAGTTGAACATGGTCCATGAAAAGAGGATGTTAGTTTTGTCAATTACACATATAACACCAGGAGGAACAGGCAGATGTTGTAATTTCTGCACTGTGCAGATCGCTTCTAAAGCATTAAACAGAAAGAGAAACCATTACAGGATGTCACAGGGAAAATTGGAGATGCTTAATTTATTGTCTTTTTTGATTTTTTTTGAGACAGAGTTTCACTATGTCACCCTGGGTAGAGTGCTGTGGCCTCACAGCTCACAGCAACCTCAAACTCTTGGGCTTAAGCAATTATCTTGCCTCAGCCTCCTAAGTAGCTGGGACTACAAGTGCCCGCCACAACGTCTGACTATTTTTTTGTTATTGTCATTGTTTAGCAGGCCCAGGCCGGGTTTGAACCCACCAGCCCTGGTGCATATGGCTGATGCCCTAACCACTGAGCTATGGGCACCAAGCCAATATTGTCTTATTATTATTTTTTTTTTTTTGTAGAGACAGAGTCTCACTTTATCGCCCTTGGTAGAGTATCACACAGCTCACAGCAACCTCTAGCTGTTGGGCTTAGGCAATTCTCTTGCCTCAGCCTCCCACAATGCCCCCCACAACGCCCAGTTATTTTTTTGTTGTTGCAGTTTGGCCAGGGCCAGGTTTGAACCGGCCACCCTTGGTATATGGGGCTGATGCCCTAACCAGTGAGCTACGGGCACTGAGCCAATATTGTCTTATTTTTAAAGCAAAATTGTAATGTGATGCATTATATAAAAAGAAACTAATCGGTGGAAAATATCAATTAAAACAGCCTTTACCATTACACATGTGTGTATTCATTCTTGTTTGACTTCATAACCACCTTTGCTTTGGGCAGAGTGTACTTTTTTGCCTTTTTCACCTGAAGGTATCAATTGAGACTCAGGAAGATTGTGACGGGTTTAACTTTTCCTGGTCAACTGGCCAGATGGTCCATGGGACCTGGCTTTTTGGATTCCATTGTACCACTTACCTTTGTTACCAGTATAGAAAAGCTAAATTTGAGCTCAGACTACTCCGTTTATTAAGACAAAGGATGAATGTACAACCATATTCGTTTTTTCCGTAAGCACGAGATGCGTCAGGTACACAATTTAAGACTATAAATTTGGGGTTTCTTCCCTGCAGCCATTCGTGCTGAGCTTCCCCCTCAACCTCTGAATGCTGGCTGGGAATTCCCAGAGCAGTTGGGTATTTTCCAATTAAGCTAAAAACAGTGTCACCGAATACCGTTCAATTTTCTCTTCCTGGTGTAACAGAAGATGTCTCCCAGCCTTGCCTGCAATTAAGGTGAGGCCATGTGACCGGTTCTAACCAATAGGCTGGAAGTAGCAGTGTAGGCACGCGAAGGAACAGGTGTGAATCCACCATTCCTTCTTCACCCTTGGTGGTGATTTTTGAGGCTGCTTGTTGGCACAGCTTAGGACTTAGTGAGCCACGGAAGTGCTGTGTAACAGCAGGATCAGAGGATTATGAAGCAGTGTTTCCTCTCCAAAATCTTAGACTACTGGGGTGAGCAAGGATGTGCATTCAATTTAATATTTCTTTGCTACATTCTGATGTCCATGGATCTTGCTCTCTTATTAGAGACTCTTGTTGCCATTAAAGAAGAAAAATTACTTGGCAAACATGAAAATATACAGAGGCTGAGCACTATTTGTAGCTTTTGAGAATTATAAAGACAGGACAAAAATAACATAACTGGATTAGAAAGACAAGAGAGTGTGTGAGAGGTTTGCCTTGTCATTGGCCATTACGCCTAAGGGCAGCAGTTCTCCCTGCAGTGAGAAGGGTGATGCCTGGGCATGGCCTTCCTCCCCTGCCAGGGACAGCGGGCAGGAGACAGGGCCTGGTCCTTTCTGGGGCTGCTTCTGGCATTTGTGTCTGTTTCTAAACAAGACGCTGATCCCGCTGTGTCTCATTACATCATCTCAGACATTGTTTTCTGCTGACTTTGGGCCACTGCAGACGAGGGTTTAGCCACCTCGTTCTTCTCACCACCATTTCATCTCCCCCATCTCATTATATCACAGGTGACCTGCCGTCCTGTACCTGTGTCACTCAAGGGGTCTTCCGTTCTGTTCTTACAGTGCTTCAGTTAAGACTTTTGAAAATGAAATAAATGGTAAGGAAACTTTCAGCACTAACGCAATATACTGATAATAATATAGAACCTCTCCCTACAGATGATCTCATGTCTTATGTTTGTCTACTGTTAATGATTTACAAAGTGTCTCAGGATGACTCTGAGAGGTGTGTGTGGGGGGTGTTACAACTCCATTTCCCAGAAGAGTGATTAAGATCCCCCCCAGGTCCCTTCCTCCCTCTGTTGTCTTCTGGCTTCTCCTTGTGCAGATCACACCCTGGAGAATTGTTCTATCGCTGTAGAGCATGTCAGTGCTAACCTGCTAACTCATAAACTCCTGTGGATTCCTCGGCTGTCCTTGTAATTAGTTTGGGGCCACCTCCTTCTGGTCAGTGGCCCGAGGCAATTAAGAGACAGGGAACTTTGTCGTCTGCTCTGCTGAGATGACCTGGTTATACCTCTTCCTGGCATAACAGAAGACTGTCGCCTCCCAGGTGCCCCTGCGATTAAGCCGGGACATATTTCAGTTGACAGTTCCAGTCCACAGCACAGCCATGACCTTCATCAGCCTTTTAAGTGAGAAAGAAGCCTTTCCCATGTGAAGCCACTGACATTTCAGAGCTTATTTTGCTGTTTCATGGTAACACATCCTACCTATCCTGATCAACATGACGACATACTTTCCGGCCCTCCTTAGAGCCTCCTAGAGAGAGGTTTGCTGAAGTCCCCTTAAAAACAGGGAGCTCTGCAGTTGAAAAACTGCACCATCCTGCGGGACTTCAGTAGCATTTCTACTTTCACATTCACTTAATTTTCCTAGGGGCATGAATTTTAAAAGTTAGTTATTTTCATCCCAATCATACATTGACATAGAGCGAAAGGCCACTGGGGCTGCAAGGCCTGGAAGGGCCAGCAGGGGCAGCGCTCGCCGCCCTCCCACGCCTGGTCCTTTCTGGGGCTGCTTCTGGCATTTGTGTCTGTTTCTAAACAAGACGCTGATCCCGCTGTGTCTCATTACATCGTCTCAGACATTGTTTTCTGCTGACTTTGGGCCACTGCAGACGAGGGTTTAGCCACCTCGTTCTTCTCACCACCATTTCATCTCCCCCATCTCATTATATCACAGTGTTTAGCTAAATCTGAATTTGCTATTTATTATTTTTGACCATGTAAATATTGCTAATTGCTAGGAAAGGTAGTATGCTGTGGTTACATACCTCTCCCCTAGCCCCCACCGTGGAGTTGCCTCCTTCCCCACTGGAGTGAATATCTCCCTTTCCTTGGCTTAGTTTCTGTGCACGGCGCAGCCCTCACTGGTGCTTCTTTTCTCTTTTGGGCACCTGTCAGTTTCAGTTTTCACTGGACAAAGGTCATGTCATTCTGCCATGAGGCGACATGCACTGTGCCTCAGAGCGCTCTCTCCCATAGCAGGTCATGGCCCGGTCGGCTCTGGTCACACTGTTCTCTGGGTGTGGTGCTGGCACCAGTGTCCTGGCGTCTGCCCTGGCGTCTGCCCCTTTCTTCTTTAGGCTTTATATTCTTGAATAAAGTGACCACACCGTTTTATAGCTTCCAGAAAATGGTGCATGAAAGATTTTTATTTTATTTTATTTAGGTTTTATTTTGCAGTTTTTTTGGCCAGGGCCGGTTTTGAACCTGGCACCTCTGGTATATGGGGCTGGCGCCCTACTTCTTTCAGCCACAGTGACGCCCATTTTATTTGTTTTTTTTTTTTGAGACAGAGTCTCACTTGGGCCCTCGGTAGAGTACTGTGGTGTCACAGCTCACAGTAACCTCAAAGTCATGGGCTTAAGTGATTCTCCTGTGTCAGCCCAGGTAGCTGGGATTACAGGTGCCTGCCACGACACCTAGTTATCTTTTTTGTTGCATTTGTCATTGTCGTTTAGCTGGCTCAGGCCACGTGCAAACCCACTAGCCTGGGTGTACACGGTTGGTGCCATAACCACTGTGCTACAAGATCCGCCAACGAAAGATAAGATTTTTGATGTCTTGTTCATGGGAAATTTATAATGCCATCAATGGCTTGATTGGATTTTGTAATAGAGTTACAAGTAATTTCCTTTCTAGTCCATCTCTAGGCACATACACTGGGAATAGCTCGGAGAGGTTGCCATTGGGGAATAAAACTTGGACTGGGATGGAGAGACACTTACTTTTCACAATGTTAAGCTTTGTACAATTTGTTTTTTGCATTTTTTTTCTTTTGGCTGGGGCTGGGTTTGAACCTGCCACCTCTGGCATATGGGGCTGGCGCCCTGCTCCTTTGAGTTGTAGGCAGGGCCGGGTGGCTCATGTCTGCAATCCCAGCACTTTGGGAGGCTGAGGTGGAGGATTACTTGAGCTAATGAGATTGAGACCAGCCTGCACAGCTGTACAACAAATTTTTAAAAATTTGGCTGGATCCTTTTATCATAAGGACATTTGCCCTAGAATGCTGTACTTGCTTTCATATCAGTATTGAGTACATGGGATGCTTGTTTTTCCATTCTCGGGTAATTTACAAAGGAGAATGTTCTTCAAGCTGTTTATCACAGCTCAATTTATAATCACCAGGATGTGGAAAAAACCTCACTACCCACCAACCCAGAAATAGAGTAACAGGCTGTGGTATGTATATAAAGATGGAGACTTTATATCTTTGGTATTAACTTGGATGGAGGTAGAACACATTCTTCTTAGTAAAAAAGCATCACAAGAATGGAGAAGCAAGAATCCAATGTACTCAATTCTAATATGAAGGCAGCGGATGAGCTAATACAAGGGGGAGGGGAAAGAGGGAGATGGGTGAGGGGAGAAGGGAAGGGGATGGGAGGTCATGGTATATGGCACACCTTTTGGGGGTGGGACATAAGTACAAGAGGGACTATTATCTAACAAATGCAATCAGTATAACCTAATTCTTTGTACCCTCCATGAATCCCAAGCAATAAAAAAAAAAGTTAGTTGGACATGATGGTGGGAACCTAAAGTCCCAGCTACTCAAGAGGCTGAGGCAGGAGGATCACTTGAGCCCAGAGTTGGAGGTTGCAACGAACTATAACTGTGCTACTACACTCCAGCCCTGGGCAACAGGGCAAAATCCCATATCTTAAAAAAAAAATCATTGTAGACTCTGTTTTATAAAACTTTAAAAAAGACATTAGAATACAGGCAAATATGAAAAATGTAAACTACCCCCAAATTTACCATGTATCACATTACATTTAACATTGTTCAAGCTATATCAGCAATGCATTTAGTGCAATACAATGTTAGTATTAAAGGAGATTTTATAGATTATGATCTTGTATAAATCCAAATGTAATGACCACAATTACATGGCATAGTTCATAATCTTATTATCTTGGATAATTTTAATATTTATTTTTTATTAACTAACATCTCATAGTTTATTGAGATTTTCTTAATTTTTTTAAATTTTGGATTACTATAAGGGTACATATGATTAGGTTACATTGTTGGCGTTTGTCAGGCAAAGTCCCGGTTGTAGCTGAGTCCTTCACCCAGGAGGTGTGCTATGTACCCTACACTATACCTGTTAGGTGGGACCTTACCGAGCCCCTTCACCCTTCCCTCTGCCCTTTCTGGAATTCAATTGCTTTTCTCTCATGTGGGCCTATAGTTGTTCATCTATAGTTTCATAGTGGTATTGAGTACATGGGATGCTTATTTTTCCATTCTCAGGTAATTTACAAAGGAGAATGTTCTTCAAGTACATCCAGATAAACACAAAAGAAATTTTATAGAGCTTTTCAAAAAATAGCAAAGATTGGAAATTTTCAGGAAACAGAGTCCATTTAAACCAAATTTTGGACATCAAAGATTGAAGTAAATTGGTCAGTCTTCCACATACTGAAATTCTTACTGCTCCCCTTTACCACCCTGAACACCACCCCAGATCCTTTCTATAGAAACCAGGTTCACTTTACCAGACTTTTCTTAGACTTTCTCAGAAAGTTAGTCTCAACTAACCCCCAGTTCTGCCACTAGACAGGCATCTTAATGCACAACACAAAACAAGATGACAAAAATAAAACATGTAACAATTACACAACGTTAGAGTGTAAATGTTAAACCTTAAAACATGCAACTTTAGAGTGCAATTTTAAAGTCACACAACATTAGAGTGCAACTTTAAAATCTCAAAACATGCAACAATTACACAAGGTTGGAGTGCAACTGTTAAACCTCAAAGTTAAATGGACAGAGGAGGAGGAAACAGTTTAACCTATATTTTTATCTGATATGTTTTAGGTTATAAAAAGCTCTCAGCCTTGTCTTTAGGTATGAGAGCATTTTAAATTACACAGATATATTCTTTGCTAATCTTTCCTACTCTTCCCCCACCAATAAATGTGGGGAGCAATGGCCAAGGAGGAGCCCCTAGTGCACACACACATACAGTGGTTTATGATGTTGAAAAAAGATGCATTGTCCTAATCACCTTACTCTAGGGAGTAGTTCTCAACCCAGGCTAAACATTGTAATCACCGTGAGAAATATTGATGCTTAGGTCTCTCCCAAGAGATTGTGGTTTAATTTGTCTGGTTAATCCCCTTGCAGGCGACTCCAATGTGGCCAGGCCTGGGAAGTATCGGTCTGGGGAGGATGCTGACCTCCAGAGACAGAAAGACAGGAAGTGCTTGTTTTTTTTTTTTGTTGTTGTTTGTTTGTTTTTAAGTTTCGCCTGTACCCTTCTATTTTTTTATTTTTATTTATTTTTATTTTATTTTATTTTTATTGTCTTTATTATTAAATCATAGCTGTGTACAATAGTGCAATCAAGGGGTACAATGTACTGGTTTCATATACAATCTGAACTATTTGTATCAAACTGATTAACCTTCCTGGCATTTTCTCAGTTATTATATGAAGACATTTGTATTCTGCATTTAGTGAGGAAGTGCTTGTTTATCTCTGATGGCTCAGAGATGCTATGTCTTCATATATTTTCCTTATTCAGCAACATATTATTTTTTAATGATTTTTTTGCATTTAATAGACTATTTTTAGAGCAGTTTAAGTTCACAGCAAAATTAAGCAGAAGGTTCAGAGATTTCTCACATGCCTTCCCTAGTGCCCACGTGTGTAGTCGCCCCCACCATCGACATGCCTGCCCCAGTGTGCCATCTGCTATAGTGAGGGAGCCTGTACTGGCACGTCACTGTCACCAAGTACCCGTCGTTCACATCAGGGCCACTCTTGGTGCTGTGCATTCTGTAGGCTTGGACAGATATGTAGTGACATGGAGCCACCATTAGGGCATCACACGGGGTCGCTTCACTGCCCTAAAGATCCCCTGAGCTCTGCTGTCCATCCCTCCCACTCCCAGCCCTTGGCAACCACTAATCCCTTTGCCATCTCCACAGTTGGCCTTTTCCAGAATGCAGCACAGTTGGAATCATACATAGACTTTCCAGATTGGCTTCTTTCACTTACTGATAAGCACTTAAGTTCTCTCCATGCCCTTTCGTGGCTTATTAGCTCATCTTTTCTTTCTGGCACTGAATGATGTTCTGTTGTCTGGGTGCACCGCCGATATCTGCTCACCTGTTGAACAGGTTGGTTGCCTCCGTGTTTGGTAATTACAGACAAGGCGCTGTAAGCATTCACATGCAGGCTGTTTGTGGGGACATAAGTTTTCAAGTCCTTTGGGTAAGTACCAAGAAGTGTGATTGATGGTAAAAGTGTGGTCGGTGCTGATTGATGGTAAAAGTATGTTCAGTTTCGCATGAAACTGCCAAGCTGTCTCCAAAGTGGCTGCACTGTTCTGCACGCCCATTAGTGAATGAGAGTTCCTGTTGCTTGATTTTCCTGCCAGCATTTGGTGTTGTCAGATTTCGTCCATTCTAGTAAGTATGTAATAACATTAAGTATTTGTTAACTGAGGCTTGTTGGATTTTATTTCTCCTTGAAATGCTAAATGCTTTGCAGACTTAATCACTGCCGAGCTTTTGGTGTACTGTCTTTGTCTTTCATCTACTTTTTCACATCTCAGGAAACCATAACCAGGTCAACCAATACCCTAAAATAGAGTTTTTTCAACCTTTTCTTTCTCACGGCACACTTGAACTTACAGCTAAACTTCTGCAGCACACTTAAACTATGTTGATTAAGAAAACAGAGTAAAAAAAAGAATATAAAGAATATACTTACTGTGCTTTGAAGTTCTTTCTAAAATAATTTAATTAATGGTTTTTAATAATTTTCCCAGCACACCAGTGTACCTTGGCACACTGGTTGAAAATCACTGGTCTAGAAGCTTCATTGTACCTCACTTGAGAAAAGTCCTTCACTCTTTTGATAACCAATTTCATGTCTTTCTTTTTAAATTTCTGTGTATGTATTCCTAAATAAGATAGTTGAATTTCCCTGTACTTTAAAAACATTTTTTAGCTTCACAGCTGCAGTTTAATTATTTACACCACCAGTGTATATTTTGTCGTGTGACCATAACAGAAGCGACACTATTGTTGCTGGACCTGCCTCTGTTGGGTGTTACAATGTGCTATGAGCACTGCTGTGATGACTTCAGAGCCAAGGACACTCACCTCTTTAGAGTTCCTAGTCCTAATGTGACATTGCTGGGAGATACATGACTTTAATAGCAAATATTAAATTGATTTCCAGATTGTTTACACTAACTTAGCCCCACAAGCAGTGCGTGTGAGGTCTCATTGCTTTAAATACTCCACAGCATTGGTGTTGCCAGAGCCAGCACTGTTTCCCAGTATGGTGGGTGTGTGATAGTGTTTCCATAAAGTTTCAATTTGCATTAGGGGCCAAGAACTGGCAACAGATGCTTCTGCTGAACGGTGTGACATCCCCTGGGCTCTCCATTTCTCAGGGTTTTATTTGTTGTTCCTTTTCTTATTGCTGGAAATGGATTCTCAGCTCATTAATTTCCAACCTTTCTTCCTTTCCATATACATGTATTAAAGGATGTATGTTGCTTCCTACACACACTTTCGGCTGCAGCCCACGGCTTTTGGTAAATAGCATTTTCATAAACTTTCAGTTCAGAATACTAGTACATTTATGACTGTGTTTATTACTTGTGGAGATTGGATCGCATTAGTTATTCATGATATTTATAATTTCTACCATTTTTTGTCTGCCTATTCTGTCAATTGCTGACAGAGACATTCTCCCACCATCATTACAGATTTTGCTTCATACATTTTGAGGCTGAGCTATTAGATTTATATTAATTACAATTATTATATCATCCTGGTCTATTGAGTTTTATAGCATTGTGAGTGACCCATTTTAACTCAAGTAATGCTTTTTTGCTTTTCACTCTGTGGTTGCTTTTAACGTAGACGTATCAGCTTTATCCTGCTTATGTTTTGCATCATGTGTTTTTATCCATTAATGTGCAACCCCACTTGTCCTATATTTTACATGTATTTTTGCAATGAGCATAGTTTTTTCTTTTTGCTAAATTAAAGAGTAGTTTATTTTAAAAAAGAAAACAGAAACTCTTAAGTACCAGTGTGTACATTGTACTCTTTTAAATAACCCACAGGAATGAATTTTTTTCATACATATCATGGTCATACCACCTGTTGTTTATCAAGATATTCAAGGAGAAATCTGACTCCAAACTGTTTACAGATTGCCATTTGAGACAGAGCCTCAAGCTGTCACCCTGGGTGATTGCTTTTGAGACAGAGCCTCAAGCTGTCACCCTGGGTAGAGTGTCGTGGTATCACAGCTCACAGCAACCTCCAACTCCTGGGCTCCAGCGATTCTCTTGCTCGGTCTCCCAAGTATCTGGGACTATAGGTGCCCGCCACATCGCCCGGCTATTTTTTGGTTGTAGTTGTCGTTGTGGTTTGGCAGGCCTGGCTGGATTTGAACCCATCAGCTCTAGTGTATGTGGCTGGTGACTTATCCACTTGAGCTACAGGCACTGAGCCCAGATTGCCATTTTTAAACAGACCAAATTTCAAACATGCAATAACTCGGCATGGTTGCTCATTCTGCATTTCACTACAAACAGGATAGAAAGTAAGATACATTGAGAATTTATTCTAGAATAGAACGGACGTTGTCATCCTCTACACCAACAGCCCTCTCTCCTCTGCTGCCATTCTAACAAGCGCTCCTTGCCGGCCATGAAAAGTCTCCATCCCTCTTCCCTGGACAGATCAGACCCACCTCTCCTTTTGTAGAAGGTGATACGTGGTTAGTCCCATCCAAGAAGTATGTGCAGCTATAGAGTAGATGCTTCATCACAACCCAGCTGAAATTCTTCAAAAAAAATTTTTAATAACAATTTAAACTGTTATTGTTTACAGTTTGTTGTTATTGGGTATAGACAATTAGGTTACGTCAAGCTTGTTAGGTAGAGTCCTAGTTAAGGTCGTGCCCCTCACCATGAGGTGTGACTATATCCTTACATTGTGCCTGGTAGGTGAGAGCGCCCCAGTCCCCTCTGCTGTCCTCCTAGGGAAGGTTCTATTCTTATCTCTTGCCCAGTGATAAATGGGATTCCTCAGAATTTCTCACCCTACACCAAAGCCTCTGTAATCACGCATCACAAAGAATTCCTCAGGACGCAACTTGCCCATCAGTGGGCCACCGTGGGCCATTGGTGAAACATCCGTACAGGGCAAAACCAACAACGTGGTGTCATCTGGAACCCAGAGGTCCCTGTGCTTATCTTCAGCAGAGGAGCAGAAACAGAATCGGTAGTACAAAGGGAAGCTCAAAATAAGGGGAAATCCAAATAAATCAGTAATTTAAATGTGAACAAACAGAATGCTCCCATTAAAAGGCATAACAGCAGTCAGATTAGAAAACCATGCAGCTGGGTGCAGCCCTTAATGCGGTGAAGCTTTCCCGTCACTTGTGGAGGCTCCCGAGCAGTCCTGGCCAAGAAGAGGATGCTCCCAGGAGACAAAGGAGACGCCACCTCCTCTGCTGTCCAAGGGCGGGGCCTGCTCTGAATAGAAAAGGACAGCAAAGGAGGAACACGGCTGGACTCCTGCTCTGCCAGCCGGGGCTCCCTACTATTGCAGCTGGCCGAGGAACTGGCGAAATTTGAAGATGGAAGGACAAGTCAAACAAACTGGAAAAGATGTGCTGGACGGGGCTTTGGAGAGCACCCCTCTGTCTTCCATCTATTATTATTATTTTCGCTAACAATTTGGAAATCATGGTCTCTGATTCTATTGTCATTTTAGTGGTCACCCTAGAAAGCACAAACACATTTATTTGATGAAAATCTAGAGTTCACCAATACCTTTGTCCTCCTCTTGGGTAACACAGACAGCCAAGCTCATCAATACACCCCATGCTTAGTCTGAGAGTACTTGGACGAATAAGAAATATATGAGCAAAGCAACACAAAAATATATGGAGCATTTTCCACCTGCCTGGCTGCCTCTGCATGGTGCGTCCGGGGCGGGCAGCAGCGGTGTGTGAAGGGACCATGTGTGGCGTGTCCCCCGAGAGAGGGACACGCCTCAGGGCAGGACGCTTGCCTCATGAGTTTGCACCGTTCTCTAGAATCAAGTTTTGAACTATACTTGATTCACCACAGGTGCCTGGTAAAGATTTTCTAGGTAACATAATTTTGGTGCCACCGTCTCATAATTATTTTTTAGGAGTTGAAAAATAGTGCAGAAGTATTACTCCCTCCAGTATTCTGGAGGAGAACATGCTTTCCAGCACAGCAGCTGATTTTGGCTGGCAGTATCCCCCTCCCTCGTTTCTCTAGTAGCAAACTGTGTCCTCTCCTGGTGGGGTGGCCAGGTGATCTGGTCAGTATGCCTCACCCCTCCGAGACTGTTCATGGGTAGAACATCACACACACCAAGTCCACAGTCCTGCTCGGAGGCTGTTCTTAGCAGAAAGAATCTCTGGAGGCCCGTGGAGGCTTCCATCAGGGAGCTGTAAGAGGGAGGTCAGGCTGCTTCATCTTTGGAGAAGGGCTCCCAGGTGGCAGGGGGGACACTGAGCAGAGAGAGACAAGGGTGTGAGGGATGGGGAGAGAGTACTGATGGCTGAGGTACTGGGCCTGTCTGGGCCCCTGCCCCGAGTCCCCGGAGCAGTCCAGGCTCGCTAGCTCTTCAAGTTCTAGCTCTTCTTTGAATTCCCCCAATGTCCTTTCAACATAATTTATTGTCACAAATTATGCAGAACTAGGAATCTACCACTTGCCACAGACACCTTTCATCCTAAATTGTTCCATTGGCAGAGTGGGAGAGGGGACTTGGGGAAAGAAAATCCAACCGGCACTGAAGTCGGAACAGGCAGGTTAACCTCACCTGTCCCAGTTTCTTCCAGAGCAGTTCTTTTGCCCTTCTGTTTCTTTGACAGTTTTCGGTGGACACCCCTTCTCAAATGCAAATGCAGTTCTCTTTTAAGAAGTACAGTGTTGCCAGTGAAAGGGACCAGTGATGTGACTTTTTTTTTTTAATAATTTTATTGAATCATAATTCTGTACATTGGTGCAATCATAGGGCACGATTCATATACATTCAGAAATATTTTGATCGTACTGTTACAGATAGCCTTCATGGCATTTTCTTGATCACTATATAAAGACAT
>CAUYON010066162.1:0-17197 GCA_963573935.1 Arctocebus calabarensis | reverse complement strand
ACGTTCCTTTTGGAAAGATGTTTAGAGAACACTTAGGGATCTGCTGTTGAGTTTTAAGAGTTCTTTAAATATTGTAGATATAAGGAGTCTATTGGATATGCGGTTTACAAATATTTTTCCCCAGTCTATTGTCTTTTATCCTATCAAGGAGCCTAAACTACCAACCCACTCAGCAGTAATGGAGAGCCCCTTTTCTTAGGAATCAAGAGAGGCTGAAGTGGGAACCTGAACTTTCATCCCCACCTATAGTAATGAGGTAGTAACTCTGTTCAACTGAAGGAGTATCACAAGGAGGCCTGCTAAACAGAAGATTTATAATACATAACATCCAAGGCCCTACAACATAATACTCAAAATGTGCAGATTTCAATTACAATTTGAACTTTCTTTACCTTATAAATGCAAACAATGTAACCTAACCATTTGAACCCTCTTTTTTTTTTTTTTTGCAGTTTTTGGCCTGGGCTGAGTTTGAACCCACCACCTCCAGCATATGGGGCCAGTGCCCTGCTTCTTTGAGCCACAGGAGCCATCCCCCTCATATTAACCTGAAAAAAAAAAAAAGGATCTCCTAGTGAAAAAAAATTATCATTAGAAAAACAAGTAAGATAATTTGAATAAGAAAATACAATCAACAAGTACTAACACTGAAATGGCCAAAATACTAGAACTGTCTGACAAAGACTTCAGAGCAGTCATCATAACATTTATGAACAAGCTTGAAGTAAGTGAAAAAAAAAGTCTCAGCAGGCCGGGCACAGTGGCTCAGGCCTGTAATCCTAGCACTCTGGGAGGCTGAGAGTTTGAGATCAGCGTGAGCAAGAGGGAGACTCCAGCTCTAAAAATAGCTGGACGTTGTGGTGGACACCAGTAGTCCAAGGTACTCAGGGGGCTGAAGCAAGAGGATCCCTTGATCACAAGACTTTGAGGTTGCCATGAACTACAATGCCATAGCACTCTACCCAGGGAGACAAAGTGAGAATCTGTCTCAAAAAAAAAAAAAAAAAAGAAGAAGAAGCCTCAGCAAATAAATAGAGGATATACTCTTGGCTTTGAAGATAGAGGAAGAGGCCATGAGCCAAGGAAGGCAGGCAAATGCTAGAAACCACAAAGGGCAAGGACAAAGATTATTCCCTAAAGCCTCCCTCTGGAGGGAGCACAGCTATGTCAAATTCCTTTATTTCAATCCAATAATACCTAATTTTGTACTACTGACATCCAGATGTGTACGATTATAAAAAGGTGTTTTTTTTAAGCTACTAAATTTGTGTCAATTTGTTATAGAAGCAATAGAAAAGAAAGGAAATTAAATGGGAGAAAGGATAGCTTTGGTGTTGAAACAATTAGAAAAAGACAAACTTCCACTTAAACTTCATACAAGAATTAAAATGGAGCATTTCGGTCAGTTCAGATTTAATTATTTTTTTTTTAAGAAAAAAAAGAGCACAGGTCTAAATGTAAAAGATTAAAACAGGAGAAACTCTTAATGACTTAGCTAAATAGTTCTTAGACCTGACAATAAAAGCATAACCCATAAAGAAAAAAAATATACTGGAATTCATCAAAATTAAAACAGTTATTCTATATAAGACACTATGAAGTGACTTAAAAAACAAGCAACAAACTAAGGGAAAATATCTGGAAATCATATATCTGAGAAAGAAAGAAAATTATATATCTAGAATATATAAAAAAATTTGCTAAAGTCAAGAGGAAAAACAAACAGCTCAATTTAAAAAAATGGACAAAGCACTTAAACACTTCATAAATGTTTGATACATGTAAATTAAAGTCAAAGATATCACTAAACTCCTCACAATACTGGAGTGTTGACAAAGAAGCAAAGAAATTGAAACTCATTCATATTGTGGAATACAAAATCTACTCTGGAGAACAGTTGGGAAGTTTCTAAAAGAGTTAAAAAACATACTTAGCATGATCCAGCATTCTGTACCTATGTATTTATCTTAGAGAAATAGAAACTTTTGTTGAAACAAAAACCTGTACCTGAATGTTTATTGTAGCTCTAGTCATAATCACCAAAAAGTGGAAAGAAATGTCCTTGAATTGATGAAGTGATAAACAAACTCTTACATCCACGTCATGAGATACTACTCTGCAATGTAACAAAATGAACTGATATATAAAGCATAATCCATAAAGAAAGTATAATCCATAAAGTCAATGACTTAGATGAATGACAAAAGCAGTACACTGAGTGAAAGAAGTCAGCTCAGTTATATACTACATGATTCCATTCATATGGTATGCTTAAAATGACAAAATTATTGTGGTTGAGGATAAATCACTGTTTCCCAGCAGTTAGGGGTCTGGAGAGGGTATGACTACAACAGTGTTTCGGGTGATGGCACTTTTTTGGTATCTTGACTGTGGTGGTAATTACATAAACAGAGACATGTGTTAAAAATCATAGAAATGTTGGCTCAGCTATACATGGCAACTCATAGCACAGTGGTTACAGTGCAACCCATAGCACAGTGGTTACGGTGCCAGCCAGATGCACCAGGGATGGTGGGTTTGAACAACAATGACAACTGCAAACAAAAAATTGCTGGGCATTGTAGTGGGCACCTATAGTCCCAGCTACTTGGGAAGCTAAGACAAGAGAATCACGTAAGCCCAAGAGTTTGAGGTTGCTGTGAGCTGTGAAGCCACAGCACTCTACTGAGGGTGAAACAGTAAGACTCTGTCTCAAAAAAAAAAAAAAATCATAGAAATGTGTACCAAAAAGAATATATATCATTGCTTGTATATTAAAATTAACTAAATAAAATAAACCCAGTGTTTTAAGTCACAACAAACCTGTTTCCCTAGGGGTAGGGATGTCTAAAAATAAGGCTAGATGACATTGTATTTCAATCAAAATTGACTCAATATGAAGCTTCACACACCTGTTACTTTCTAAAAGTTAAGAAACTGGTTATTTTTATTAGATTATAAATCCAGTGACAAAAGGTATACTTAATAAGCGACTGCAATGTACATATTAAATACAAGAGAAATAAAAGGAATTGTCCTAATAAAACTTTTCTAGATCAAAAGCTTAAATCACACATATAATCTGCTAAACTCTTGAATTTTCAGAACCTGGTATAACATTAAGAAATTGAGTTCATTCAATTTTTAGCTCAAACATATAATTTGGGATATTTAAGAACAGAGTTAAGAAGAAAGTAAAATCACCATAAAGGACAACCAAAGGTATGCTCTATCTATGTGATGCCAAAACTAATGGTCAATATAGTCAGTTTTCTTATAGTCTCGAATTCCAGATTTAATTATCACTAGTCATCCGAGAAATCAATTCTTTCAGACTTTTAAAAGCAGTGCTGCCGGCTCGACACCTGTGACTCAACGGGCTAAGGCGCCAGCCACATACACCTGAGCTGGCAGGTTCGAATCCAGCCTGGGCCCCACCAAACAATGATGGCTGCAACCAAAAAATGGCTGGGTGATGTGGCGGGCACCTGTACTCTCAGCTACTTGGGAGGTGGAGGCACACTATCCAGGGTAACAGGGTAACAGCTTGAGGCTCTGTCTCAAAAAAAAAAAAAAAAAAGGAGTGCTGCCAAGAAGAGTCCACCATATCTGAACAAATAGAAAGGAATTTTGTTTTATCTCTCTAGCTACAAAAGAATGAGGAGATAAGGAAAATAAAGACCCAGAACACTAAAGGGAGACTTGATTAGTAAGGCAAAAGGTGGAAAGAAAACTGGACAAGTTATCTAGACCATTTGTAAACACCATCAAGGTAATGGTAGGACCTTCACAAAAGTCAAATCTCTATTTTCTTTAAAAGAAAAAAACAAACAAACAAACAAACAGCAACAAAACAATTACACAAGTTTATCAAATGAATTTTTTTTTTTGAGACAAAGTCTCACTCTTTTGCCCTGAGTAGACTATGATGGGTCACACCTCAAAGCAACCTCAAACTCCTGGGATTGAAGTGATCCTTCTGCTTCAGACTCCCAAGTCACTGGGACTCTTGGTGCCTGCTATCACACCTGGCTACTTTCTCTACTTTTAGTAGAGATAAAGTCTTGCTCTTGCTCAGGCTGGTCTTGAACTCCCTGAGCTCAAGTAATCCAATCACTTTGGCCTCCCAGAGAGGTAGGATTATAGGTGCAAGCCATTGTGCCCAGCCAGAAAATTTATTATACTTTTTAAGTTATTTTATTAATTCATGAAAATTAGGCCTGGGTAATAAAATAAACAACATAAAAGATTTTCATCACATAAAAATTTCTTCTGGTTTGTATATGAAGTTAAAGTAAACATCCTGTTTAATCTGATCCTTGCTACATAGTTGAGTATGAATTCTGAGGAAGTGAAGCAGAAGGTATTACTAACCTATATGAACACAAGATATCCTGAAGACTCCACATTGTTATATAATATTTGTAAGAAATGTGTTCATTGTTTTTTATTTAACATAGTTCGAACATCAGGAGACTATAAACACAACAAAGATGAGATATATAAACAAAAAGGGACTGTATGTCACTGTCAAATAACACACACTTAAAATGTAGTATAGGCAAATTGAAAAGGTAGAAGTAAAATTATCTATAAAATAAACTTGTTTTACCTTGTATTACAGCTGAAGCACACAGAACAGAAAGCAAATTAAAGAACATGGACAAGAAGTTGATTTATACAGTGTTAAATCTATGACAAGTCCTCTTATCTAAGACCCTACAAGACAAAAAATTTGGAGGGGAAAAACACATCAGACTAATACTTAATGAACAACCTCAATGTAAGCAGTATAAGTTACATGATGTGTGAACATGATAATTTTTGTTAATATGGCTTTATACCCTAAAATCTGTTTGACCTAAAATTAGCAGGTATCTGGATTAACTGATGAGTTAAAATGTATTATAGGGTAGGACTCCCAGTTTACCTGTCTGACATATAAAGAGCTTGGAAATTTTCACTTCCATGCCCACAGTAAGAAAAAAAGCTGAACCAAAAAATCAACAATTCTTCTTGAATCCAACAGAGAATTGAGGTCGTGGAGCAAGCTGCTGCCCTAAAAACTGAAGAAACCAAAAAATATATGTAATCACAGCTTACTAGAAGAAGCTGTGGCTGGAACTAGTAAATGGTAGGTATGAACACTTATAGGGTAAATGAGTAATTGATGGAGAATGAACAAGGTCTACACCCAAAGATTAAAGACTCACTCTTGATACCTCTAATATCCTTACCAGGTTCTTACCATGTAAGAAAAATTTTCTCATATTTCCAGCAGGAGGGGAGGAAAAGTAACCATTTTGAAATGTGTCCAGAGTATTCTATTTTCACTAACAAAGATTTCTTTCCTTCAAAGGAAATTATATTGTCAAAGCCTAACTGCTTTGGATTTTATCAAGAGTATAAGCAACTTGGGAAAGGGAAAATGCCTAACTCCACTCCCTACAGCCTTCTTGTTTCATCTAAACAGAGAGGTAGAAGCAGAGAAGCATTTCTGAATGTCTTATCCTAGGGGTACAGGCTTTACCAAAAAATCTGAGACCTAATCATAAGATTATAGGACTCTTCCCACCCCACTTACCATATCAAGAAGGCACTTTTATAATAATAAGATTACTGCTTAAAGGACTATAAAATACAGAACCTATTTTAAAAAGACTCTTCAGAGACTCAAAGATAATAAGGGAAGACAAAAACGAAGATACTAGAAATTCTAGCTTCTGACACCTATGGCTACATCAAACAGTAGAGGTAGCCAACTCCCACACTTTATAACATAAATCACATAAAAGGCCTATTAATCTCAGTGCTGTTTACCAAATACTTTGCACACAGTTAAAAAAAAAATTACAAGGCATGTTAAAAGGAAGGAAAAAAAAAAGTCTGAATAGACAAATCAAACATCAGAACCAAACTCAGATAAAGCAGACATTTTAGAATTATCAGATCAGAAATTTAATATGGTAAAAGGGTCTAATAAAAAGAAATGGATAGTGTGCAAGAACAGATGGGTAATAAAAGTTGAGAGGTAAGACTCTATGAAAGAATCAAAAGGTTACATAAGGCATCAAAAACACTATAAGAGAAATGAAGAATGTCTTTTATGAGCTCATCAGTTGAAAAGAATAAGTAAGCTTGACAACTTATGTCAATGGAAACTTCACAAAATGAAAAGCAAAGAATAAAAAGAATTCAAAAATGGAAAAGAATATGCAAAAACTGTGAGACAACTAAAAAAGTAAAGTGTAACATTATGCGTGTGTACTCAGAATACTAGGAGGAAAATAGAAACAGAAGAAATATTTTGAAATAATAATCTCTGAGAATTTTCTAAAATTAACGAAAACACCAAATCATAGTTCCAGGAATCTCAGGAAACATTGAGCATAATACATTCTAAAAAATCTACACCTTTGCATATCATATTCAAGCTGCAAAAA
Source organism: Arctocebus calabarensis (assembly GCA_963573935.1). NCBI lineage: Eukaryota > Metazoa > Chordata > Mammalia > Primates > Lorisidae > Arctocebus > Arctocebus calabarensis. The sequence goes on along the minus strand of CAUYON010066162.1, from coordinate 10,754 downwards.
AAAAAAAAAAAAAAAAAAAAGACAGAACAAATCTTAAAAGAAGCCAGAGGAATTAAATATATGCTGACATCTGGGTGGGAAAAAATATTTAAAGAAATCACACACAATAACAAACTAGAGGAAAAAATATCTGTAAAGGAACAAGGATAAAAATAACATTGTCTAAACAATTCAGCAAGAAAAACAAAAAAAATCTTATGTAACAATGTGAATGTTACTTTCTTTGCATCATCACCATTATTATTATTATTGCTTAATATTTCGATGCAGCAATCATCTGACTTCTTTTCTGAATGTATTTATCTTTGTTCTTTACGAGGTTTTTGTTTCAATCTTAAACATTGTTATTAAATTTTAAGCCTTTTAAATTTTGTGAAGGCAAAAAGTGGAAACCTAATAAACACATGTATACGTAAAACAAAGTCAAAATTAAAAAAAAAAGCCCAAACAATTCATCAAGAAAAACAAACAAGAAAACAAAAAGTGGAAAAAAAAAAACCAAGAAAATAAGTTTTTCAAAAGAAGACAGACAGATGGCTAACAAACATATGGGCAAATGCCGAACATCACTAAATGCTGAGGGAATTCAAATTAAAAGCACAATGAGATACCAACTCTTTCTTGTCAGAATGTCCATTATTTAAAAGTCAAAAAACAACAGATGCTGGTGTGGATATAAAGAGAAAGTAACACTATACACTGTTAGTGCGACTGCAAATTAGTACAGCCTCTATGGAAAACAATATGGAAATCAATCAAAGAAATAAATGTAGACCTACAATTTGGTCCAGCAATCCCATTACTGGGTATCTACTGAAAGGAAATATACACACATTTGAATATTGTTTGCTGCACAAATCACCACTGCAAACATGTGGAATCAAGTTACTGTTAATTCATGAAAAGATAAAGTAAATTTGGGTGTGTGCGTGTGTGTATGGAATTCTACTCAGTCTTAAAAAGGAATGAAATACATTTTGCAGCAACTGGGACAGAACTGGAGATCATTTTCCTAAATGAAGCATCTCAGGAATGGAAAAACAAACCAAACGCCACATGTACTTACTAATAATTGGGAGCTAGACGATGGGCACAAACAGGCACAAAGAGATGTAAAGGACAATGGAAACTAAGATGAGGGGGTAGAAAGGTGATGAAGGGTAAAAACTATCCAGTACAATGAATATGATTATGGTGATGGGCACACTAAAAGCCCCAACATAACTATTACACAAAGTATCTGTGTAATGAAATCATTTGTACCCCCTTAACATTTTGAAAACAATATTAAAACCATGATGAGGTTAAAACCTTACTCTGTCAGAACAGGTGTTAGTAAAAAGTCAAAAAAGAACAGATGCTACAGTGAATGTAAAGAAAAATGAAAAGTTATACACTGTTGGTGGGACTACAAACTAGTATAATCACTATGAAATACAGTATGAATATACCTCAAAAAGCTAAATGTAGACCTACAAAAGCCCTGACTTCAGCATTACACTGTGTATCTATGTAACAAAAACAATTGCACCCAGGCAACCCCTATGGCTCAAAGGAGTAGGGCACCGGCCCCATATGCCAGAGGTGGCGGGTTCAAACCTAGCCCCGGCCAGAAACTGCAAAAAACAAAAAACAAATAAACAAAAAAACCAATTGTACCTATTACTATTTTGAAATAAATATAAACTAAAAACTACTTGATTTGTCCTCAGAAATAATGTAAGCAAATGGAGAGTACAGTGAAATATTTAAACTTTTGAAAAGAAAAAAACAAAACTACCAACCTAGAATTCTGCTTGTACCCAGTGAAATTATCCTTTAAAGTAAAACAAACAAACAAAAAAAACACTTTGCAAAAAAAGCAAAAATTGAGGGAGTTTTCTGCCAATATATGGGTCTTCCAAGAACATTCATTAACATAAAGGTCTTCAGAGATAAGAAAAATGATACAGATCAGCAGGAGTAAATTATTGAAAAATATTTTTTTTTCTTTTTTTCTTCTTAACTGTTCTATTAATAAAAAACAATTTTTTTTTTGTATGAACAACAGCAACAGTGTTTTGGGTAATTAGAGCTTATAAATAGGTAACATGAATGACAGCAATGTGCAAGTGATAAGATGAATAAATTGGGAATACGTTTATGTGTATTACCCACGAAGCAGTATGTTATATGAAAGTAGACTTAGATTTATCATAAATGAACATTACAAATTCTATGGCAACCACTACAAAGTTTGAAAAGTTTAATTGGAATGTTAAGACTAGAATAAAACAAAACCATATAAAATGTTTAATTAAATCTGAAGAGGTAAGAAAAATATTGAAAGAAAACTAAACCAAAAACAAAGAACTTGAGCCATGAATAAAAACGAGGTACATATGTGGTCAATATAATTCAAAAGAATATAGGTTAATGTGGAAAGTGCCTGTACCTCAGTGAGTAGGGCACTGACCCCATATACCGAGGGTGGCAGGTTCAAACTCAGCCCCAGCCAGACTACAAAAAACAAAACAAAACAAACAAGCAAAATACATATATATATATATATATATATATATGTTAATGATTTTTTTTTTTTTTTTTGAGACAGAGTCTCAAGCTATTGCCCTGAGTAGAGTGCTGTGGCATCACAGTTCACAGCAACCGCCAACTCTTGGGCTTAAGCAATTCTCTTGCCTCAGCCTTCCAATTAGCTGAGACTACAGGTACCTGCCACAACGCCCACCTATTCTTTGGTTATAGTTGTCATTGTTGTTTGGCGGGCCCCGGCTGCATTCGACCCTGCCAGCTCTGGTGTTTGGCGCCCTAGCCGCTTGAGCTATAGGCACCGAGTCTGGTTAATCATTTTAAATATCAATAGTATATACTAATTAAAGGACAGACTGTCAGAGTGGATTAAAAAAACATGATCCAATTACAGACCCCACTTTAAAAAGACATGAGGGATTAAAAGTAAATGTATAAAGAAATATATACCACACTAACACTAATCAAAGTAAAGTTGGAGTAACTATATTAATTTCAGATAAAGCAGACATTATAACAAGGAAAATTAACAGGGATTAAAAAGGAGTCATTACATAACGATAAAGAGGTCAATTCTCCTAAAAGATATAACAATCTTTAAAAAAATAAAAAAAATTAGGACAGTCAGGTTCTGGACAGCTGGCAGCTTTGGTGGTGACTGGTACAGATAGTCTCTGCCCAAGTTAGCCTTTCCTAATCCACCAATCCTGGGGTCACAGCCCTTGGATTAACTTTACAAAAGATAAGGTATTTTGCCATAGTTCCTCTCTGCTAGAAAGGGCCAATGTGCTTTGTAGCAGAACCAGACTGGTTTCCTATCTCCCAGGGTTTGGCTCTTTAGTTAAAAAGATTGTCAATCCCCAAATTTCTTCAACTGTAGGATCATTAGGTTCAGATGAGTCTCATGTGGCCACTGCACCTCCAGATGCTCTCTAACAGTGTGGTCTGATGAAACTATGGGACTATTTGTACCTTAGGATCAGAGATTCTAGCTTCCTGGGAACATAAGTTTTGATTGTCACGTTAATGTGACCACTTCACAGAAGGAAAGCCTGGTTCACAAAACTTAGCCTGATGTTCTAACAAAACCTTTATCAAGTGAGAGACATGAATTTGTGATGGCATAATATGTATATGAATTTCAGGGTAATGATGCATCTGTCTAACAAGAAACTAACAGTGCAGAAATTTACTTTGAAAGTGCCAGAGTAGAGTGTGCAATCCAGACATGTCCAGAATTGCTATGAAGAGATTTTGAATCACTATTTCCAGAAGTAGCTAATAGCAAACTAATGATTCTGACTGTAACACAGAAGATTAAGCATGACATGACTGTCTGGAGTGAAGAGGTAGAAACTGAAAGAGAAATGCTCTTAGGAAAGTTCATTAGTGGTATTAAGGAAATTTTCTATGTTCTTCAAGCTAAAGGTTACTGGGCTGATTTCAATGACCCATCATCAGGTTCAGTATTTTTTGGACCATGTACAAACAACACTCTTTCTCTGTCGATGATCTTGTATGTTGTAAAGTGATTTGTCATAGACTCTGGGGTACCTATGTATTTGAAGGAAGTATTTTCACTAATGCAACACCAGTCATATTATGAAAAAATTAAGTGGAAAAAAGAATTTAGTAGAAACTAGCAATAATGTCAATTTATTTGCTGAATTGGTTGTATATAACATGTGGGTATAACATGTGGGTTGATCTATAAACACTGTCAAAGACTTCAATCTTTTAAATATACTTATTTGTAAGGATTTATTTCGACATTTATGAATTTTCAACATTCTCAAGTAATTTGTGATTTTTAAATTGCAAATACTCATCTCGGTGCCCATAGCACAGTGGTTACAGTGCCAGACACATGCACCAAGGCTCCAAGGCTGGTGGGTTGGAGCCCGACCTGAGCCAACTAAACAACAATAACAACTGCATTAAGAAAATAGCCAGGCATAGTCCCAGCTAGTCAGGAGGCTGAGGCAAGAGAATTGCTTAAGCCCAAGAGTTTGAGGTTGCTGTGAGCTGTGATGCCATAGCGCACTACGGAGGGTGATATAGTGAGACTCTGTCTCAAAAAAAAAAAAATTGCAAATGTACATTATTTAAACTATCTTTCAATACATTGTAAGCATATCCATATTGTATAGAATGTGGTAATTAGCATGTAACAGGTATAATCTCTTACTGTTATATCTCCCCTTTACTGAGAAAAAAAAAGTTTTAATTGTTTTGCTCCAAAATAAATCACGCATTTGGTTATGAAAAAAATAAAAATTAAAAATTAACAAAAAAGAGAAAACAAAACAAAACAACAAAAAGATGTAACAATTTTAATGTGTATGCACCTAACAATAAAATGTCAAAAATAAGTAAGGCAAAAACTGATAGAATGACAAGGGAAAAAAATAGATGAATTCTTTATTACAGCTGGAGACTACAGCACTTCTTCATCAGTAATTGATTAATGTATTTGGTAGAAAATCAATAAGGATATAGTTGAAATGAACAGCACCAATTACTTGATTCTAAATGACACCAGTAGGATACTCTATCCACTCTATCCAACAATAGCAGAACAAATTCCTCTCAAACTCATATGGAACATTCAACAAGTTAAACCACATTCTGAGCCACAAAACAGATCTCAACAAATTAAATCATTAATTAATTAATTAATTAGAGACAGAGTCTCACTATGTCACCCTCAGTAGAGTGCTGTGGCATCACAGTTCACAGCAACCTCAAACTCTTGGGCTTAAGCAATTCTCTTGCCTCAGCCTCCCAAGTAGCTGGGACTACAGGCACCCACCACAATGCCTGGCTACTTTTTTTGTTGTTGTAGTTGTAATTGTTGTTTTGGAAGGCTGGGGTTGGGTTTGAACCCACCAACCCTGGCGTATGTGGCTAGCACCCTAAAACTGCTGAGCTACAGGCACCAAGCCAGATCTCAACAAATTTAAAAGAATACACATGGTACAAAGTATTTTCCCAGACAACAATGAAATTAAATTAGAAACCAATAGCAAGAAGATAGATAGAATATCCCAAAGATTAAACAACACGCTTAAAAATAATGTATGGGTCAGGAAGTCTTAAGAGAACTTTTAAAATATTTTGAAATAAATAGAAATGAAAGTACAACTTATTAAAATTTGTAAAGATGCAGTAAAAGCAGTGCCTAGAGGAAAAATTATAGCACTGAATGCATATATTAGAAAAAACATTATCTAAAATCAGCAATCTAAGCTTTCACCTTAGGAAATTAGCAAAGGATAATTAAACCTATAATAAACAGAATAAAAACTGGAACAGAAATCAATAAAATTGAAAACAAAATCAAGAGAGGAAGTCAACAAAGAACAATAAAATGGATAAGCCTCTAGTCAGGCTAACAAAGAAGAAACGAAAGAAGACATAATTTACTAATATTAGAAATGAAAAGAGGATGGTAAGGTGTGGTGGCTCACGCCTATAATTTAGCACTTTGGGAGGCTGACACAGGTGGATTGCTCAAGCATAGGAGTTCAAGACCAACCTGAGCAAAAGCGAGACCCCTGTCTCTACTAAAAATAGAAAAACTGAGGCAAGAGGATCACTTGAGCCCAAGAGTTGGAGGTTGCTGTGAGGTATGATGCCATGACACTATACCCAGGACAACAGCTTGAGACTCTGTCTCAAAAAGAGAAATGAAAAAGTGGCCATCACTATTGATTCTATGAGCAGTAAAAGGATAATAAAAGACTATTATGTGCAACTCTATGCCCACAAATTTTGACTTAGAAAAAACAAACTAATTTCTTAAAAGATCTCTGTCTATAAAAGAGGGAATAAATTGAATATGTCTATACATATTAAGGAAGTTGAATCAGTAAGTGATAACCTTCTAAAACAGAAAGTATCAGGTCTAAGCGGTTTTGCTGGTGAATTTTACCAAATGCTTAAAGAAGAAATTATGTGAATGTTATATAATTTCTTCCAGAAAACAGAAGTAAAGGAATACTTACTAATTTATTCTATGAGGTCAGCATCACTCTAATACTAAAATGAGGCAATTAAAGAAAATGAAAACTACAGACTACTCTTTCTCCTGAACATAGATTAAAAAAAAATCCTTAACAAAGTATTAGCAAATCAAATCCAACAATGATTAAAAATAGTTATATAATACGACCAAGTAGAATTTATTATAGATATGGAAAGCTGTTTCAACACTTGAAAATCAATTAATTTAACCCATCACACCAACAGGCTAAAGAATAAAAACTGTATGCTATCAATAGATAAAGACTACTTAACAAAACCCAACACCTATTCATAAAAACTCTCAGCAAACTAGAAAGAGGGGAAACTTATTCAACTTGATTAAAAAATCTATGAAAAACATTAAAGCTTACAATATACTTTAATGGTGAGAATTAAGGTGTGCCCTCCTCCCCAAGACTGTGAACAGGCCAGGTAAATTTATACAAGTCAACTACTTTCCTATATACCACCAATGCAATTTTAAATAAAATACACACCACAATTTAAATTAGCAATGAAATGGAATACTTATGTATAAATCTAACAAATGTGTATACCTAAAAAACTCAAAGTAATCAAAAAGCTAAATAAACAGAGAAGATATTTCACATTTGTGGGTAAGAAGAATTAATATTGTTGAGATGTCAGTTTTCCCCAGCTTGATATACAGATTAAATGTAATCACCATCAAAATCTCAGCAAGTAAATTTTGTGGAGATGGACAAACTGATACTCTAAAGTTAACACAGAAAGGCAAAAAACACAGAAATGCAAAAAACTCAAAATAGCTAACAATAGCAAAGAAGAAAACAACATTAAATGGTTGACACTACTTGACTAATCCAGATAATGTGGTATTGGTCAAAGAACAGACAAACAGATCAATGGAAATGGAACAAGAGAGTACAAAAAAGGGAAACAGAATAGATTCCCACAAATATATTCAATTGATATTTGATAAAAGGAGCAAAGCCAATCCAATGGGGAAAGGAAAATCTTCTCGATGAATGGTATTAGAGCAATGAGATGTGAAGAACAATAAAAAGAATCTAGACGCTGACCTTACATCATTCAGAACAAATCTTTTAAAATTTAACTCCAAATAGATCATAGATCTGAATGTATTATATAAAGCAAAACTATAAATCTTATAGGAGACAAGACAGGCTAAAATCTAGGTAACCTTGGGTCTGGCAATCACTTTTGAAATGTAGCACCAGACACATGATCTGTGAACAATTAGTAAGGACGATTTCAATATTACAAATGACACTATCAAGAGAAAGAGAAAGACAAGCTATATAGTGTGATAAAAAAATTGCGAAAAACATACCTAAGGATTGGCATCTATCTCTAGTACACTAGTATAACTGCAACTAACATTCATAGCATATAAATTCATTCCTGATCTTATATGTATAAATATATAAGAAGCTGTATAATTAAAAAAAAAAAAGACTGATACCCAAAACATACTAGAATGCTTAAACCACAATAAGAAAACAAATAACTCAATTTAAAAATGGACAAAGATCTGAACAGTCACCTTACCAAAGAAGATATACAGATGGCAAATACGCATATGAAAAGATGGTCAACATCTTATGTCATGAGGTACTTACAAATTAGAAAAATGAGATGCAGGGCAGCACCTGTGGGTCAGTGAGTAGGGTGCCAGCCCCAAATACAGAAGGTGGCGGGTTCAGACCCAGCCTCAGCTGAACTGCGAAACAAACAAACAAAAAAGCCGGGCATTGTGGCAGGCACCTGTGGTCCCAGCTACTCCTACTCGGGAGGCTGAGGCAAGAGAATCGCCTAAGCCCAGGAGTTGGAGGTTGCTGTGAGCTGTGTGATGCCACGGCACTCTACCGAGGGCAATAAAGTGCGACTCTGTCTCTAAAAAAAAAGAAACAAAAATGAGGTGATACTATGTATTTCTTAGAATTGTTAAAATCTAAAACATTATTAACACTGAATGCTGGTAAGGATGTGGAGAAACAGGAACTTTCATTTATTGTTGGTGGGAATGGAGACTAGGCACTATAAAAGACAGTTTGGCAGTTTCTCACAAAACTAAATGTTGTCTTATAATATAACCAGCAATTATGCTCCTTGTTATTTACCCAAATGAGTTGAAAACCTACGTCTACACAAAACCCTGAACACAAATGCTTACTGCAGTTTTATTTGTAACTGTGCCAATCTGGAAGCAACCAAGATGTCTTTCAAGGCTATGTTGATTAGTAGGATGTAAGCACTCCAATTTGTACAAATAATCAACACACTGAATCCATAACCGCATCAATGTATACATGATCTCTGTACAAATGACTTAATAAAAAATAAATTAATTTAATTAAATTTTTAAAAGGTGAAGGGATAAGCACACTATGATACAGCCATGCAATGTAATATTATACAGTTACAGAAAGAAATGAACTGTCAAGTTATAAAAAAAAAAAAAAAAAGAAAGAAAGAAAGAACCTAAAATACAAACTGCTTAGTGAAGGAAACCAGTCTGAAAAGGCTAAATACTATAAGATTCCAACTATACAACAACACAATTTGGGCACCACAGCTCTAGGCACTTTTCTGAGGGCTAAAGGGACTCATCCCTTTCCCCATGTTCTAGCAAGCTAAACCTCCCCCCGCCAGTCTTCAGGATGGCCTCCTTTCCCACCCATCCTTCAATTGCTAGGGCAAGGATGAGCTATCCAGATCTGCAACTTTAAGACCCACAAACTGCAGCAAGCGGAGGGGGCAGCCGAGCTCCCAGGGTCTGACAGAACATATTGGTGGCATTCATGGCAACATAACTGGAATAACTCCAGAACATATTGGTGGCATTCACTGGCAACATATCTTCACTACCCTTGGGCCCTTTACAAGAGGTACAGTTACAAAAGCAAGAGTTTGGAGGTTTATTTAAAATAAATGAAGTCAACTTTCTCTAGAGAAACAATCACTGTTAATAAAGGCACATAGGAGTTGGCCGGAAGATGGCGGCGGAAACGGTCCCGTAGCCCATTTATCCCCAGTCAGCAGGTGAGAGGGTGGGAGCTCTGGATTTTTCCCCGTGTGAACTATTAGAGTGGACGGGCAGCTGGTGAGACACAGAGATTGGGAGGATTGGCGTGTTTGAAATATAGTTCTTAACTGTGGAAACTGTTGCAAACTGTTTCCCCCTGCCCGGCGGAGGGGCAGCCGGCCCCTCCCACAGGGAGGACAGCAGGTCCCAACCAACAAGCCCTAATCAGAGAAAATTCCATTGAAGCGTGGATCTCAGAGTTTGACGATCAGAAAGGGGCGCTGCTAGGAACCACAGAGACCCGGGCAGCCCTGGCGTGAGCCGAGGGGTCCGGACTCTGCCGGAATGACACATTGGAATGTCCAAAATGGCGAGCGCCTTTCCCCCAGATCATTGAGAGAGAGAGAGAGAGAGAGAGAGAGGGTGACCAGTCAGCGTTACACTAGGCGGGGACCTTGGTGAAGCCTGAGAGGTGCAGAAAAGACACTTTGAGCTGTGGAAGTTGGCGAAGAGGGCTCCCGGGCACTTCAGCTGGAGAATAACTGAAGTTCAAGGTCCCACCAAAAGCCCTGCAGAGTTCCCTCCCCTCCAGCCTTCACGGCCTTTGCTAGCCACGGCCATAGCAACGCTGCTGCTGCTGCTGCTGCGAGTCGCGGTGCAGCCACCCTGAGAATTGTGACAACATCGCCGCCGCCACCCACAGCGGCCCCCGAGATCAGCAGCCACCATGAGTCCACACCCCCACCCCACCCCCCCCAACCCCCGCAGTGGCCACGAGCCCCGCTCCCCTCTCACAGCAGATCGTTGTTGCCGGACGGCAATTCTATATACATATAAGAATAATAATATTTTTGAGATTGGTTTTTTTTTTTGAATATCCTTTTCTTGGAGGCGCTATCCTCCAATAAATAATTCTTTATTTCACTTTCTTTTCTTAGGCTATTTTTATTACCTCCTATTCTCAACTGAACATTTCTTCTTCCTCTTCCATGTTAATTTCTTTGTCCTCTCTCCCCACCCTCTCCCTCCCTTCTTATAGCTTCTAAGAGTGCTTATATCATATTTGTTAGAGGCTTTTCTTCTTCTCTATTCTCAAGTATTTTACAAGAAGCATTTTTATTGTAGAATTCTTTTTTTTTTTCTTCTTAGCTGTTGTTCTGTGATTGGCTGT
>CAUYON010066161.1:0-25799 GCA_963573935.1 Arctocebus calabarensis | reverse complement strand
GCAGGAAAAGTTCAGTAGCATACAAAATATTTTATACAGTTATCTCAAATGGGATTTATTACCAGGATTTCCAGTCCAGCTCAATATAGGAAAATCAACAAATAGAACACACTACATTAATAGAATCAAAAAAGAAAACCACACGGTCACCTCAAGAGACACAGAAAAAGCTTTTGACAGAAGCATCATATCTTGTTGATAAAATCTTTTATAAATATTAGATTAGTGGAGGTGCCTATTGCTCAGTGAGTAGTCTGCCGATCCCATATATGGCATGTGGTGGAGTCAAACCTGGCCTCAAACAAACTGCAAGAATAACAACAAAAATAAATCTTATATGAGAAGGGAACATATTCAGGACTACTAATGGGATTTTCAGATAAGAGGATACATATACCTTGCTATATTGACAACATGGAATATTTTTCTTTTTTATTAATCAAATGCACATAGATCACAAATAAATTTATGCATATGTGGGGTACAAATTGTTGATTTTTTTACTTTATTTTATTAAGTTAGATACCTATAGATCATGAATATATTTATGCATATATTGGGTACAATGTGTTGACTTTTTTATGCAATCTGATGTGGTTACTTCAAACCGATCAACATAGCTTTTGCTTCATATACTTGATTATTGTGTTAAGACATTTATGTTCTATACTTGACAGATTTGACTTGTACCCTTGCAATATGCTCCATAGGTGTGTTCTTGAATTTTAACCTACCTCTATCAAACCTCTCCTCTCCCCTCACTTCCCTCTCCATTTCTCTCCTTCGTCCTGGGCTATAGTTGTGTCCTATCTTTCATAATAATTTGTGAGTAAATTTAAGAAGGTTTCATAGAAATACAGAGTGCATTGGATATTTTTTCACCAATTTGTGGTATACTTTACTCAGGAGAATATATTCCTGGTCCCTCCACATAAACATAAAAGAGGTAAAGGCTCCATACTTCTTAAGACTGCATAGTATTGCATGGTATACATATACCATAATTTATTAATCCATTCAAAGATCCATGGGCACTTGGGCTTCTTCCATGACTTGGCTATTAAAAATTGAGCTCCAATAAAAAAAAACCTGGTGCAAATATCTTTTTTCTCAAAGTGTTATTTGGTCTTTTGGTTATACTTCTAGTAGAGGAATTGCAGGATCCAATGGCAGGTCCATTTTTAGATCCCTGAGTGTTCTCTGAACTTCTTTTCAAAAGCAACATATTAGTTTGAATTCCCAATAGCAGTGGAGAAGTATTCCCTTTCCTCTACACCCACACCAATATCTGTAGTTTTGGGATTTTGTTATGTGGGCTAATCTTATTGGAGTGAGATGGTATATCAAAGTGGTTTTGATTAGCATTTCTCTGATGATTAAAGATGACAAGCATTTTCATGTGTCTATATATGATGCGCCTGTCTTCATCTCTTCAGGTCTCTTATCCATATTGCATGATGAAATAATTTTCAACAATTAAAAGGAATGAAGTGCACATTTATGTTACAATAGGAATGAACCTTAAAAGCATTATGATAAGGGAACAAGGCCACTTACAAAAGACCACACAGAGCATGAATGAACTCAGAAGAAAACATTGAGACAAGGTCGCTTGCCTGCTAGGAGAAGGGGGCAGGTGGGGGAAGATGGTGGGGAAGTGAAAGTGAATTCTAGTAGGTATTGACATTCTTTGTGTGAGGGGAGAAGGCAAAGTTCTAAAATTAGATTGTGATGATAGCTGTACAACTGTGTGACTCTACTAAGAAACACAGAATTGTATACTTTCAAAGGGTGAACTATTTATTTCAATGAAACTACTTAAAGATGTTTTCTAAAAATTGAGTTGCTCAAAAGGCTTACAACATAAGAAGGACCCAGGTTCTGAGATTAGTTGAGAGACAGTCAACACTATCTCCTGTCTCCCTGCTCACACACTGCTTACCATGAATTGACATGGAAGGCACATTGTTCCTTCCTACTGAAGTTGTAATTTTCTTTTTCCTTGAGACAGAGTCTGACAAATTCCCCATGGGTAGAGTCTCCTGAAGTCATTATAGCTAACCACAATCTCAAACTCCTGGGTCCTAAGATCCTATAGTCTCAGCCTCCTGAGCATCTGGGAGTCCAGGTGCTCCACCATAGTGCCCAGTTACTTTGGACTACCTGCTTCTGCTCCCCAGAGTTTTAGCATTACAGGTGTGAGCCACCACTCCAGGCCTTGAATTTGGGATATTTTTTAAACTATGGTTGGTGGCCAACAGTGGGGCTTCATGCCTGTCATCTTGTCACTTTTGGAGGCCTAGTCAGTTGGACTGTCTGAGTTTCTGAATTAGAAACCAGTCTGAGCAGTAGTGAGATCCCAATCTCTGAAAAATAAAAAAATGCATGGATATTATCCTGGTGAATAGAACTTAGCTGAGGGAATAGTGTTTGCTTAATGAAATCAATTGATGTTTGCTGTGAAATATGACACTAGGGCATTCTACTGAGTGCAAAAACTGAGAGTCTGTCTCAATACGTAAATGGAGAAAACCATTGGTAGGGAAATTACCACTCATTTCACTTTTGACAACTGATATAGAGTTGAATTTTTTCCCCTTGATAAGATATCAACTAGAGAAATGATACTCTCACAGGGAAATTATTTTCCTTCAACCTTTATTAATCAACCCTTTGGATTTTACGTTACTCTGATCCATTTATACCATAGATTCTTGAAGCCACTGGAAATGGCAGACACAATGCATTATGGACTCAAATCAGGATTTTTCTATGCACTCTAAAAGATCCAGAGTATACCCTACACCTCTTCTGTTGAACTTCTTCAATCTGGCCCAATATTCCCTTTCCCCAATCAGTCTGAGCCAGGGGCTTGACATCTCTGGAGAACACCTACCCTTTAGATCAACTGGCAATATCCTAATGAACCAATCCCACACTGATTTGTCCTGACTCATTGTTCCCACCCATGGAACCACAATAAATCTCCTCCTTTATGTAGTCCCTTATTCCATCTACTGACAGACTGACCTCTCCTCATATGTCATCTCTTGCAAACTATGACTTGAAATTTTTTTTTTCTTTCCTTCCTTCCTTCCTCTTTCTTTTTTTCTTTCCCTCTTTTTCTTTATTTCTTTCTTTTTTGTTATTTTTCTTGACACAGCCTCTCACTATGTTGCTCAGGCTAGAGAGTAAAAGCATCAGCCTAGCAAGCAGCAACATCCAACTCTTGGGATAAAGGGATCCTGCTGTCTCATCCTCTGGAGTAGTTGGAACTAAAGTCATTGGCCACAACCCTTGACAACCTTTTCCATTTTAGTACAAACTGGGTGTGTGATGGGGGCTGATGTTATCTTGCTGTTGCTCAGCACTGTCTCCAACCCAAAAGCTCAGGTGTTCAGCCCACCTTGGCCTACCAGATTAACCAAATATAATAGACATGTGTGGCAAAAGTCATAGAGCTCTGCTTAATAAATGACAATATTAAGGGTCTTTGAGGGGTGGCCAATCCTCAGGCCCCAGTGACACAAAGGGTTTATGTCAAGACTGTTTCACATATCTTTGGTGGCAGATATCACCACAATTTTGCCCACATCTCTTTTTTGCTTATCAGGTTTCATTAGTGATTGTGTAGCGAACGGGTGGACCAAAATAACCCTTCTACTTTCAATGTGTCCAAAAAGTCAAAAATTTGGACATACCTAGCCCAGAAATCAGGAATGTTGGAAATTTCCAGATGGGCTGATATTTTCCAGGATCAGAAAAAATACCTGCAGGTATGGAGTACATTACTGGGCGCATTGCCTAACCGGTTTCGAGAGAGGACTTTCAATAGGGCACCTCACATATGAAACAAGCCTATTCTAGAGGAAAAAAAAAATATATATATATATATTTATTTATTTATTTCCTGAAAAAAAAAATATATATATATATATTTATTTCCTGATATATCAGGAAAAATAGAACTGAGAATTGTGTGATGTACTTGTCAGGTCTGTGAAATCACTGATCACTGGGCTTAGTTTTTTGGTGTGTAACATCCCAGGGAAGCACTAGGTATAAATCCTACTCTTCCACTTACTTACAAATCTATGACATGAAAAGGAAAGGAAGGGCTATTGATCCCTTGGCTAGATATACAAACAAACTTTTGGAAACAGGAATTGAGTGTGGAATACAGAATCCCACTCTTTTGTAACAATTTCAAAACAACGACACACCTAGATAGCCACTCCACATCCTTAGCAGGAGTGAAGTTAAGCATAAATGTGGTAACCCACAGCAACACCTATTATGACATCATCCATGGGGACCATGTAGTTATTTCATCCTGTAATGTCCTGGGATCCAGGCTTCTGGTCAAAGACACTAAGTGGACTTTTCTTCTCACTACAGCTGTTATCTCTGAAGGGTTTGAACCAAGACACATTTTAGCCCTCCATCCACACACAGAGAAGTGATCTCCCATTTGTGACTTATTGATTCTATTGACGATTGAGATTCCCATCTCTAGGCTGACACAACAGTTGAGATTTTGTACAGCATATGCATCACAGCTCACAGAACTTCATGGAGTCACTTAAGTAGGGAGGCTATTTGTTTTTTGCTTTTTAAAATTTTTCTTAGAGATAGATTTTCGCTTTGTCACCCTTGGTAGACTGCTGTGGCATCGCAGCTCACAGAAAGGTCATACTCCTGATCTTAGGTGAATATCTGGGATTATAGAAGCCCACCACATCATCTGCTCATTTATTTTTGCAGTTTGGAAGGTGCCAGGTTCAAACTCACCACCCTCATTATAGGGGGCCAGCATGGTACCAACTTTGCCACAGCCAATGGCCCTGGAATACTATATCAAGGACCTGTTGGACACCTACCCCAAATAACCCACTTGAGAGAAGCTTACAAATTTACTATGCTTGGCTAAAGCCTCAATTTGGTCATAGTTTCCATGTCTTAAGGATGTGTACTTTGCTTGAACTATCAAGGTAATTCTGGTCTTTTTAGATGATGACAATCTTTGTTGGTTGGGTTTTTGGTTTTTCTGTGCATGTGTGTGTGTGTATGGGTAATTTTGACACATGGCTTCTGTATGTGGAACAGGCTAGTTTTTCACGGCCTCAGACTATAAGATAACAACCTCAAACTCCAGGATTCATGCAATCCTCCTGCCTGAGACTCCCATGTGGCTAGGACTACTTGTATCTGTCTAAATGGGCAGATTATTTTTCACTTTTTAGAAGAGACATGGGTCTGACTCTTGCTCTATTTCTCTCCTCTACACTTTGAGGGAAAATTCCCTAGTAAGAAAAAAAAATTGTAGATGAGAATGGAACATCTTCAGGGCTACTAATAAGATTTAAACCTGAGCAGATACATATAATGTGCTTTATTCACAGAACGGAATATTTTTTAAGAATCAAAAGGAATGCATGATGGAATATTTTTCAGCAATCAAAAGGAATGAAGTGCACATTTAAGTTGCAATAGGAATGAACTTTGAAATATTTATGATAAGGGAACAAGGCCACTTGCAAAAGGCCACACAGAGCATGACTGAACTCAGAAGAAAACAATAAGATAAGTCCAATTGTCTGCTAGGAGTAGGAGGCTGGTAGGGGGACAGTAGTGGGGAAGTAAAAGTGAAGGCTAGTAGGTATTGACATTCTTGGTGTAGAGGGAGAAGACAAATCCTAAAATTAGATTGTGATGATACACAGCTGTACAATTGTGTGACTATACTAAGAAACACAGAATTGTATACTTTCAAAGGGTGAATTACTTTTTTTCAGTGAACCTACTTGAAAATGTTTTCCAAAACTTGAGGTGGTCAAAAGTCTCATAGAACAACCAGTACCCAGGACGTGAGAGTACTTGAGAGATAGTCAACTCTATCTCCCTGCTTACACAGGTTAAAATGAGTTGATATGGAAGGCACATTTTTCCATTCAACTGAAGTTGTCATTTTATTTTTCCTTGAGTCAGAGACTGAGAACTTCCCCCTGGGTAGAGTGCACTGACATCAACCTAGTTAACCACAATCTTAAACTCCTGGGTCAATAGATCCTACTGCCTCTGCCTCCTGAGCTTCTGGGAGTCTGGGTGCTCCCCCCAAATGCCCAGTTATTTTGAACCACCCACTTCTTCTCAGAGTGTTAGCATAACGGGTGTGAGCCACCAGTCCAGACCTTGAATATGGGATACTTTTTAATGTGTGTTTGGTGGCCAGCGGTGTTGTTTCATGTGTGTCTTCTTGGTACTTTGGGAGGACCAGTCAGTTGGATTGTCTGAATTTATGAATTGGCACCAGCCTTAGCACTAGTGAGAGCCCCATTGCTGAAGAATAAAAAATGGCCAGATGTAATGTAGGGGCCTAGAGTTCCAGCTGAAGGGAATAGGTTTGCTTGATGACAGCACTTGAAGTTTGCTGTGAGATATGATACCAGGGCACTCTACTGAGGGCAACAAAATGAGATTCTAACTCAATACATAAATGGAGAAAATCATTGTTAGGAAAATACCCCTCAATTTTTACTGTTGAGCATGCATCTAGAGTTGAAAATTTCCCCCTAGATTAGATGTCAGAATGGGACTACAAAAAGGACGAATTTATTGTAGCCCCTATGGGGGGAAATAATGAGATAATGAGTCAGGACAAATGGCTTTGGAATTAGTTCCTTAGCATATTGCCAGTCGGTCTGATGGGTAGGTGCTCTACAGTGTTGTCTGATTCCTGGGTTCAGACTGATTGGGGCAAGGGAATATTGGCCCAGATTTAAGAAGTTCAAAAGAAGAGGTGAAAGGTATCCCTAGATCTTTCAGTGTCCATAGGAAATGCCTGATTTGAGTCAAGAATTCATTGTGTGTGATCTCCCATTTGTGCCTTATTGATTGTATTAAGAAATGAGATTCCTGGCACTAGGCTGCCACAACAGTTGAGATTTTGCACAGCAGAGTGACTCAAGCTCCATCAAATCTTCCATAAATTTATGGAGTCACTGAAGTAAGACACTATTTGTATTTTTTTTCTTTGAGACAGCATTTCAGTTTGTTAGACTCAGTAGTGTGGCTTGGCATCAAAGCTCACAGCAAGCTCCTACTTCTGAGCTTAGGCAATTCTTTTGCCACAGCCTGCTGAGTAGCAGGGACTACAGGAGACCACCACAATCCTCAGATTTTTTTTTTGCAGTTTGGCTAGAGAAGTGTTCGAACTCACCACCCTCGATATTTGGGGCCAGCACCCAACACAGTGAGCCACAGGCAATGCTTGTGGAACTCCATGACAAGGACCAGTTTGACACTGACCCCAAAACATCTATTTGAGAGAAGTTTACAGATTTACCATGCCTGGCTACAGCCTCAATTTGGTCACAGTTTCACAGGAATTATGCACGTTTACTTTGCTTGAACCATCAAGATAATTCTGATCTTTTTAGATTATGAAAATCTTTGCTTTTTGGTTTGTGCATATGGGTATTTTGAGGTATGGTCTGCATATGTGGCCCAGGCTAGTTTTTCATGGTTTCAGCCTACATCATAGCAAACCTCAAAGTCCAGTATTCAGGCTATCCTACTGTCTGAGACTTCCATGTGCCTGGGACTACAAGTACCTTGTGCAATGCCTAGATGATTTTTCACTTTTTGTGGAGAGAGTGTCTGACTCTTGCTCAGTCCATTCTCAGCACCCCCTCATTCACGAACTTCACTCATCTAACCCTGCCAGAGGGATGGGATTATAGGTGTGAGCCACAAAGTTTGGTCTTCTTCTCTTTCTTTCTTTCCCTCTGTCCCCCCCCCACCTTCACACCTTTGTCACTCTATTCTTCCTTCCTCCAATTCTCTATCTCTCATTGGCTTGCTGTCTCCATTCTTTTCTTTCATTCATTCCTCTCTTTCTCTCCTCTATGCCTTAAGGGAAACTCTATTGTAACAAACAAAAAAAATTATACAAGTGATCCCTGAAGGTGTAGTCCTGAACTCTACTTGAAATGGATGAATTGTGCAGTGTGTAAATTATATTTGCATAGATATGTTATTTTTTAATCTGTGGGCTTGTATCTATGAGGATTATTGAGAAAACTTTCACCAAAACATAAGCAAGGATGAGCAACATAGCTCAAACCTATAATTCCAGCAATTACAGAGGTCAAAGCAGAAAAATCACTAAAAGATAAGGGGTTTCAGACTAGACTAAGCAAAATAATAAGACCCCACTTGTCCAATAAATAAGTCCAATAATTCCCCAGCAGTGGTGGCATTGGTACTGTACTCACAGCTGCTGAGAAGCATAAACTCAGGAGTGTCACTTGTGGTTAGCAGCTTGCATTGCCTTGAGCGATGACGGTACCAATGTATTTTTTTTGTAGTGACTGAGTCTCACTTTATTGTCCTCAGTAGAGAGCCATCGCATCACACAGCTCACAGACAACTCCAACTCCTGGGCTTAGTCGATTGTCTTGCTTCAGCTACCCAAGAAGCAGTGGCTACATTTGCCTGCCACAATACCTGGCTATATTTTTGGTACAGTTTGGTCAGGGCCGGACTTGAACATGCCACCCTCAGTATATGGGGACAGCACCTTACAACCTGAGCCACAGGTGCTTCCCAACCATTGTATATTTCTGGTGAAAAGGGGGAAATTCATGGTCAAATTTATAAGGGATATACTGTATAGATGCAGGGAAAATCTGGAAACATATAAAATATTTTATACATGTTTCTGAAATGGTATTTATTGCCAGGATTGCAGGTTTATCTCCATATGTGTAATCAACTATTTGATCTCATCTATAAAGCATATTGCAAAGGTACAAGTCAATTCTATCAAGTATTGAACACAAATGTCTTAACACTGTGATTAATGAATGAGGTGAAAGCTATGTTAATTAGAAGGATGTAAGCACTCCGCTTTGTAGAAATAATCAACACATTGAATCCCACAAAGGCATAAATGTATTCATGATCTATGTACATATGACTTAATAAAAAAAAAAAAACCTAAAAAATACCCCAACTGTATTAACAGAATCAATAAGGAAAAACAAGAGGTGACCTCATCACACAGAGAAAAGGGTGTTGACAGAGCCAACATAGCTTGTTGATAAAATCTTTTAAAAATTTTAGATTTTTAAGTGTACATTTATGCTACAGTAGGAATGAACCT
Source organism: Arctocebus calabarensis (assembly GCA_963573935.1). Classification (NCBI taxonomy): domain Eukaryota; kingdom Metazoa; phylum Chordata; class Mammalia; order Primates; family Lorisidae; genus Arctocebus; species Arctocebus calabarensis. The sequence continues at coordinate 16,633 of CAUYON010066161.1, read as the reverse complement.
TAAAATCGTTATGATAAGGGAAAAAGAGGGGAGGAGGGAAGATGGCCGAATGGATACAGATTTCCACAGATGCTCCAATCCAGAAGGGGAGTTAAGGGACAGAAGTTTTACAAGGAAGCTGATGATTTGGAGCTGAGCCAAAAGAGAATGTTGAAGAGCACACATCTCCCCTTCTGAGGAGAACTGCAAACAGAGGGAAATAAACAATAGGTAGAAAGTCCACCACCAAGTGTACAGGAATCCCCTACCTAATGAGAACAGCTCTCAGTATGCTTTCTTAAAACAACTGAGTGAAGTTAAGTTCTCTTCCTCTTTTATTCCATGAGAGAGAACCTCTAATTTCTAGAACTCCTTCCCTAGACAGTAGACACTAGTGGGCAATGATACTCTCTCACAGGCATAAAACAGAATATAGACTCTATACGCAATTGTGAAATTCGAGCACTCCCCTCCACTCTCACTCCAATGTCTGGGAGCCTGTCCTCCATGAAATCCAGGCTCTTGGGGATTTTCTGGAGAGGTGTGGATGGGGCTTGGGCTGTTCCAGGTCTGTGCTGGTTCTGTGGCACAGGTGTGGGGTGGGGACTGTGAAGCCAGGGAGCCATACGGAAGAGGATGAAGCAGCTCCCTGTGACAAAGTGCAGCAGTTTTGGTGATGGGAACAATAGGGCTCAAAATCCTGAGGATAATTTGGACAGACACTTTGCACCTCTCTTAACAACCAGAGGGATCTGGGCCTCCACCCCAGTGGCAACCACTGGCAGAACAGATCTGGGATGGATACGCCGGCCTCATGAGCATAGGGAATGCCTGAGCTAGTACCTGCTATGGTAGCATACTGTGGGGACAGAGAATAGAATCCAAGCAGTCACAGAGGTGGCATACTCCCAGTGTGGGGCTGAGTAAGAATTGCTGCTTTTGTGATCCCAAGATATAACCAGTTCCCACGGGAGCATAGTGGGGGCAAAAGCAGGTGAGGCAGCAGTACTAGCCCATGGAGGGGTATAAACTCAGAGCCGTTTGTAGCTCTAAGTGTGCACTCCCCAAGAGAATGCAGTGGAGCCTCAGATGCCAACCCACTGAGAATTGGTGCAGTGGCAGTGACATAGGGTGGGGCTGAGTCACAGTTTCTGGGATCTCAAACAGCACCCAGCTCACAGGGGAGTATAGATGTGACAGAAATGCCAGTTCTGTGAAAATATAAGTGGCAGCAACATCAATCTGGGGTACGCCTGGAACTGAGTGAAACTCCCTAGCTTCCATTAAGCGCCCAAGTTTGTCAAGCTTCAACTCCCTGTGCAGGCTGGTGGCACAGTGTGGTAGTCTGGCCAAGGAAGCATAGATCTCCCTGTGACTCAGTCAGTCACAAACTCCTGGAGCATCTGCTCATTGGAGGGAATTGGGTCATAACCCTGCGGGGTTACCAGTAAATGGGTGTCACAGAGGTGCAAAGTGGGGAAGGAGGCTAGTACCTTCCCAGACTAATTCATTTGCTGTGTGGGCCATTGTGACTCTATGGAGCACCAGAGTGAGCCATAATCTTGTCAGTAGACATCTGATATCTAGTTACTGGAGACATTTTCATCTCTCCAACTTAAGACTGTAAATTATTACAATAACTATAGATCTCTCTGCTGACAGGGAAATTGATTTGGACCTCTTGACCTGGGCCAATCACCTGAACATCCAAGGTGGAACCTTGGTTGTGTTGTTGTGGGAAGGTTTGATGTTACTTTTCTAGTTTTTGCCCATGGGGGTGGCTGTGTTAGTTGCTGGTATTTCTCCACAGTTGAGACTTCATGCAAGAGTTGATGATTCACTAGGATTAGACAGAGACTAGATGAAAACAAGACAGAGTCCCTGAGGATCACCAAACCAAGCAGGTCTTCATTCTCTAAGGCCATGTAAATGTATGGGTACTTTGCAAAGCTAAAGGGGAAAGGCTTCAGTCACCAGTCCCAGCTTCCCAGCTCTTAGGCAAAGGGTTATTTAAAAACTACTCCAGGAGCCCCCAACCCAATTTCATCTTATCTGCTCATGTAGCCAAATGGTGAAAATTAATCATGGGTTGGAATCAGTGGAAAAACTCCAGCAACACTAATCATCAGAGTACATCAACTCCCCCAGGGAACAATGAGGTGGGCACACCAGAACATCCCATTCATAAACAAGTGGCTGAGATGTCAGAAATTAAATTCAGAATTTGAATGGCAAGTATGATTAACATAATGGAGGTAAAGTTGGAATTAGAAATGCGAGGAGGATTTTAAAACTTGTTGCAATAATTCTATGAATTCAAAGACAAAGTCAATAAAGATTTTGACACATTGAGGCAAGAACTTTCAGCCCTCAAAGATATGAAAAATACAGCAGAATCCCTCAGTAACAGAATGAAGCAGGCAGAATAAATTGATTTCTGGCATTGAAGATGAAGCTTTTGTTTGATTTTGTATTTTGCAGTTTTGAGCCAGGACTGGGTTTGAACCTGCTACCCTTATGGTACATTAAACCAGTGCCCTACTCCTTTGAACCACAGGTATCACTGCAAAATAAAGCTTTTGAAAACTTCCAAATACTCAAAAAGGAAGAGAAGTGGAGAGCAAAAACAGATCATTGTATCAGAGAGTTCTGGGACAATTCTAAGAAAACTAATATTTGCCTTATAGGAATTTCTGAATCCAACAAGGTTGTTTCAAAAGGCCCAGATGCTCAACTTGAAGAGATAATCAAGGAGAACTTCTGGAACATGGCAGGAGATTCAGAAATCCAGATATCAGACAGTTTCAGATCACCAGCATGATTCAATGCAAATAAATTATCTTCAATATATATTATAATTAACTTCACCAAAGTTAATATGAAGGAGAAAATTCTGGAAGCAGCCAGATGTAAGAAAAGCATACCCTACAATGGGAGGAATATTATAATAACTGTAGATCTTTCTGCTGAAACTTCAATCTAGGAGAGGGTGGTAATCAACCTTTTTTTTTTTTCAGATAGAACTTCACTCTGTCATCCTAGGTAGAGTGCTGTGGCATCACTGCTTACAGAAACATCCAACTCCTAGGCTTACATGATTCTCTTGCCTTAGTGTCCCAAGTAGCTGGGACTACAGGCACCTGCCAAAATGCCTGGCAATATTTTATTTGTAGTTGTCATTGTTGTTTGGCAGTCCTGGGCTGCATTTGAAACTGCCAGCTCTTGTGTATGTGGCTGGCACCTTAGCCTCTTGTGCCACAGGCACTGAGTCATGGTTATTGCCTGTTAACCACTTAAACAAAATAAAATTCAACCCAGGATCCTGTATCAGGCTAAACTATGTTTCGATCATGATGGAGAAATTAAATACTTTAATGACATTCACATGTTGAAGAAATTTGCCATAACTAACAGAGCTCTCCAGGATATTCTCAGACCTACCCTCCATAATGATTACCACAATCCTCTACCACCAAAGTAAAATAACTCAGAAATTTTGATCATATTCCAACTTCTGCAGTGGCAAAAGTGCTAAAAATGTCCACTGGGTTTTTGAAAAAATCGAAACCCAAGCTGGTGCCTGTGGGTCAAAGGAGTAGGGTTCTGGCCCCATATACCAGCGGTAGTGGGTTCAAACTTAGCCCTGATGAAAAACTGCAAAAAAAAAAAAAAAAAATTGAAACCCAAAATACTACCATACTTGTTAATATTCTCAATTAATGTGAATAGCTTAAATTGGAAAAAAGTTAGGTAATATAAGTACTAATTCCTTTTTAAAGGTTTGGTAGAATTCTGAAGCGGCATAGGTTGCCTGACTGGTTACAAAAACTCAAGCCAGATATAGGCTGAATCCAAGAGTCTCATCTTGCCTTAAAAGATAAATACAGACTCAGCAGGAAGGGACAGGCATCTATAATTGAAGCAAATGGCAATCAGAAAAAAAATGTGTTGCAATTTTATTTGCAGATACAATGGGCTTTAAACCAACAAAAGTAAGGAAAGATAAGGATGCTCACTTCATATTTGGCAAGGGTAACACTGAATATGATTAGATTTCAGTTATAAACTTTTATGCACCTAACCAGAATGTGTCTAAATTTATAAGAAAGACTCTAACAGACAGGAGCAACTTGATTTCCTCCAGCACCATAATATTTGGAGATTTTAATACCCCTTTGGAAGTATTGGATAGATCCTCAAATAAGAATCTAAGCAAAGGGTGGTACCTGTGTCTCATTGCGTGGTGCAACAGCCCCACATACTGAGGATGCCGAGTTCAAACCCTGGCCTGGCCAAATTGCAGCAACCACAAAAAAAAAAAAAAAATAGCCAGGTGTTGTGGCAGGATCCTGTCCTCCCAATTACTTGGAGGCTCAGGCAGGAGCGTCGCCTAAGCACAGGAGTTGGAGGTTGCTGTGAGCTCTGTGATGCCACACAACTCTACTGAGGGTGATAAAATGAGACTCTGTGTCTACCAAAAAAAAAAAAAAGAAAAAGAAAAAAAGAAAGGAAAGAAACTAAGCAAAGAAATTTTAGACTTAACCTTAATCATTCAACAATTGAATTTAATAGACATCTATAGAGCATTTCATTCTAACAAAACTGAATGCACATCCTTCCCATCATCCCATAGAACATAACTCCAATATTTGTCACATCTTAGGTCACATGTCTAACCTCAGAAAATTTAAAAGAACATAATTTATTCTTTGCATGATGCCTGTGGGTCAGTGAGAAGGGTGCCGGCCCCATATTCTGAGGGTAGGGTGTTCAAACCCAGTCCTGGCCAAATAGAAACAAAAAGTAGCTGGGCCTTGTGGCAGGAGCCTGTACTCACAGTTACTTGGGAGAGTGAGGCAAGAGAATCACCGAAGCCCAAGGGCTGGTGGTTGTTGTGAGTTGTGATGTCATTGCACTCTATAGAGGGTGAAAAACTAAGACATTTTCTCTATAAAATAAATAGAAAAAAATATTCCTTGCATCTTTTTGGACCATCATGGAATACATGGAATACAACTTGAACTCAGTGACAACATCAATCTTCATCCTCATATAAAAACATGGAAGCATAATAACCTTACCCTGAATGATAGTTGGATCATAGATGAGATCAAAAATGAAATTATCAAATTTTAGGAACAAAACAATAAAGAAGACATGAATTACCAGAACCTCTGGGATAGCTCAAAGGCAGTCCTAAGAGGGAAATTTATAGCATTGCAAGCCTTCCTCAAGAAAATGGGAAGAGAGAAATTTAACAACTTTTTTCTTTTTTTTTGAGACAGAGCCTCAAGCTGTCACCCTGGATAGAGTGCTGTGGCATCACAGCTCACAGCAACCTCCAATTCCTGGGCTCAAGCAAGTCTCTTGCCTCTTCCTCCCAAGTAGCTGGGACTACAGGCACCCGCCACAATGCCTGGCCATTTTTTGGTTGCAGCCATCATTGTTGTTTGGCGGGTCCTGGCTGGATTTGAACCCGCCAGCTCAGGTGTATGTGGCTGGCGCCTTAGCCTGTTGAGCCACAGGCGCTAAGCTGAGAAATTTAACAACTTAATGGGACATCTCAAACAACTGAAAAAGGAAGAATATTTCAATCCCAAACCCAGCAGAAGAAAAGAAATAACAAAAATTAGAGAAGAATTAAATGAAATTGAAAATAAAAACATTATAAACAGATCAATAAATCAAATAGTTGTTTTTTTTTTGAAAATGTCAATTAAATTAAAAAAAAGAAAAGAAAAAAACTTTAGCAAACCTATCCAGGTTAATAGGAGTAAAATCTCTAATTTCCTCAATCAGAAATTACGAGCACAAAATACAAGAGACTCTTCAAAAATTCAAAATATCCACAATGAATATTTAAAGAAACTCTATTCTCTGAAATATGAAAATCTAAAAGAAATAAACCAATACTTGGAATCACACCACCTTCCTAGACTTAGCCAGGAAGTGGAAATGTCGAACAGGCCTATGTCAAGCTATGAAAGAGAGGCAACTATAGAGAATCTTTCCAAAAGGAAAAGTCTGTGTGCAGATGGCTTCACATCAGGATTCTACCAAAACTTTAAAAAGGAACTGGTACTTATATTATCTAACCTTTTCCAAAATATAGAAAAAGAATAACTACTACTCAACACATTCTATGACGCAAACATCACCTTGATCCTCAAACCAGGAGAAGACCCAATATGAAAAGAAAACTATGCACCAATATCTCTAGTGAATATCGATGTAAAAATATTTAAGAAGATCCTAGCAAACCAAATCCAGTAACACATCAAAAAAATATTATAAACCATGACCAAGTGGGTTTGATCCCAGGTTCTCAATGCTTGCTCAATATACATAAAACTATAAATATAAATCATCACATAAACTAAATAGAAAATAAAGACCATGAGATTCTTTCAATTGATGCAGAAAAATCTTTTGATAATACCCATCTTCCTCCCATTATCATAACATTTAAGAAAATAGGTGCATAGTGGTGCCTATGGCTCAAAGGCCTAGGGAGACGGCCCCAACCAAAAACCAAAAACTACAAAAAGAAAAAAAAAGGAAAGAAAGAAAGAAAATAGGTACAGAAGGGACATTTCTTAAACTAATAGAGGTCATCTACAGCAAACTCACTGCCAATATCATATTGAATGGAGTTAAACTGAAATCACTTTCACTCATATCGGGAACAAGGCAAGGTTGCCCATTGTCTCCATTGCTTTTTAACATTGTAATGGAAGACTTAGCTGTTGCCATCAGGCAAGAAAAGGCTAGCAAGGGTACCTATATAGGGTCAGAGGAGTCAAACTTGCACTCTTTGCAGATATGATTGTATATTTAGAAAACCCCAGGAATTCAACTCTTAGAAGTGATCAAGGAATACAGCAGTATCTCAGGTTACAAAATCAATACTCAAAATTTGTAGCCTTTATATACACCAACAATTGTCAAGCTGTAAAAACAGTCAAGGGCTCTATTCCTTTTACAGTAGTACCAAAGAACATGAAATATTTGGGAGTTTACCTAACAAAGGATGTGAAAGATCGCTATAAAGAAAACTGTGAAACCCTAAAAAAAAAGAAATAGCAGAAGACATTAACAAATGGAAAAACATGCCATACTCATGGCTGGGAAGAATCAACGTTGTTAAAATGTCCACACCACCCAAAGAAATATACAATTTTAATGCAGTCCCTATTATAGCACCATTGTCATACTTTAAAGATCTCATAAAAATAATATTTTGTTTTATACGGAATCACAAAAGACCTTGAGTAAGCAAGACATTACTCACAAATAAAAACAAATCAGAAAGAATCATGCTACCAGACCTCAGACTGTATTATAAATTGATAGTGATCAAAACAACATGGTACTGCCACAAAAAAAGAGTGTTAGATGTATGGAACAGAATTGGGAACAAAAAGATGAACCCAGCTACTTATCATCATTTGATATTTGATAAGCCAGTTAAAACTGTTCAGTGGGGAAAAGACTCCTTATTTAACAAATGGTGCAGGTGAACTGGCTGGCGAGCTGTAGAAGACTGAAAATTGACCCACATATTCACTATTAATTAAAATAGGTTCTCAAAGTATTAAAGATTTAAACTTAAGACATGAAACTATAAAAATGCTAGAAGAAAGTGCAAGGAAAACACTTGAAGAAATCGGCCTGGGTGAATATATTATGAGAAGGACTCTCTGGGCAATTGAAGTAACACCAAAAATACAATACTGGGATCTGACAAAAATAAAAATCTGCACAGTCAAGAACACAGTAAGTAAAACAAAAACACAGCCTTCAGAAAGGGGAAGATATTTGCAGGTTATGTCTCAGATAAAGGTTTAATAACCAGAATCCACAGTGGACTCAAACGTATTGGCAAGAAAAGAACAAGTGATTACATCTCAGTGTGGGCAAGGGACTTGAAGAGAAACTTCACTGAAGAAGACAGGTGCATAGCCTACATGCACATGGGACATGTTCTTCATCCTTTATCATCAGAGAAATGCAAATAAAAACGACTTTGAGATATCATCTAACTCAGTAAAATTAATCCACATCACAAACTCCCAAAACCATAGATGTTGGCATGGATGTGGAAAAAAAAAAAGGGAACACTTCTGCACTTCTGGTGGGAATGCAAATTAATACCTCTTTTGAAAAGATGTTTGGAGATCTAGGAAACCTAGGGAATTTAAAAATAGTCCTGCCATTCGATCACTCCATTCCTCTATTAGGTATACATCCAGAGGAGCAAAGATCTTGTTATAATAAAGATATTTGCACCAGAATTTTTATTGCAGACCAATTCATAATTGCTAAATCATGGAAGAAACCCAAGTGATCATTGACCCATGAATAGATTTAAAAAATGCGGCACATGTACATCATGGAATATTATGTAGCCTTAAAAAAGATGGAGACTTTACCTCTTTAACATTAACATGGATGGAGCTGGAATATGTTGTCTGGAGTAGCTGGATCTAAAGGCAAGGGAAACAACACTTGACTACCTCTTCTATTTCGGTAGTAACTGGGTGTAAAATTGGGGCTGAAGTTTGCTCAGCCTTGTCTCCAACACATGAGCTCCAGTGATGAGCCCACCTTGGCCTTCCAGAGCATCCAAATATTGTAGTCATGCCTGGCAAAAGCCATTGAATTCTAATTAAGAAATGACCTCATCAGGTGCTTTCAGGAGTGTCCAACCCTCAGGTTCCGGTGACACATAGGGATTACGTCAGGATTATTTTGAATATCCATGGTGGAAGATATCACCAAAAGGATGCACAAATCTCTTTTTTGCTAATCAGGTTTCATGATTGATTGTGCATTGAACATGTTGCCCAACAAACTCTTCTACTTCCTATGTGGCCAAGAAGCCAAAAGTGTGGACACACCTGGCTCAGATATCAGGAATGTTGGAACTTTCCAGATAAGCTGATATTTCCCATGGTCCTCATAAATAACTGCAGGTATTGAAAACACTACTGGACATATTGCCTAACTATTTTTCAAGAGAGGACCATCAGTGAGACACCAACCATCCCAAATAAGCCTATTCTAGAGAAAGAAGTAAAACATAGTGAAAAGTACAAGTGATTATTGTGTGACATTCCTGTCAGGTCTGTTAAATCACCATCCTATCTTTGGGCTTGGGTTCTTTTTCTATAGCATCTCAGGGCAGCACTAGGTATAAACCACTCTCTTCCACTTGCTTACAAATCCATGATGTGAAAAAGGAAAGGACGGGTTTTTTCACTACCTTCGCCACAGATGCAAACTTCAGGAAGTAGGAATTTAGTGTGCAGAAAAGGACCTCACTACTTTGCAACAGTTTGAATTCAATAACAAACCCAGAGAGCCACTACACACGTGTAGCAGGAATAAAGTTAGGCATAAAGATGGTAACCCAGGGTAACAGCCATTGTGATTCCATCCACAGTGACCATATAGTGACTTCATGCTGTAATATGCTAGGATCCATGTTTCTGGTGAAAGATACTAAGTGGCATTTTCTGATGACTTCAACTGGTGTCCCTTAAGTGTTTGATCAAGGACAATTCTTAGTCTTCCATCAACAGACACAGAAGTGATCTTCCATTTGTGTCTTATTTTTTCTATTAATGGTTGAGAGTCCCAGGATGAGGCTCACACAATAGTTGAGATTTAGTACAAGCATGTGACTCAAGCTGTATCACAGGTGACAAAACTGCATGGAGTCACTTAAGTAGGATGGTATTTTTTTTTCTTTTTTTCTTTGAGACAGAATTTCACTTTTGCCTACATCTGCCAAGTAGGTGGATCTACAGGTTCCCACCAAAACATTTGGCTACATTTTGTTGTACATTGGCTGGGGCCATGTTCAAACTTACCACACTTGCTATATGGTCCTGGTGTCATACCCACTGAGCTATAGGTATGGCCCGTGGGAAACTATTTCAGGACCTGTTTGACACCTACCCCATAACATGCATTTGAGAGAAGCTTACAAATTTACTATGCCTGACTACAGCCTCAATTTGGTCAAAGCTTCACACGTCTTAAGCATGTCTGTTTTGCTTCAACCATCAAGGTAATTCTGGTCTTTTTATATGAAGAAAATCTTTGTTGATTGGCTTGTTAGTTTGTATGTGTGTGGGTGTGAGTCTAGGTATTTTTGAGATACAGTTTCTGTATGTGCCCCAGGCTAGTCTTTTGTGATCTCAGCCTACATCATAGCAACCTCAAACTCCAGGATTCGGGCATACCTCCTGCTGAGGTTCTTATGTGTCTAGGACTACATGTGCCTGTCACAATGCCTACATAATTTTTCACTTCTTAGTAGAGACAGGGTCTGACACTTGTTCAGTCTTTTCTCAGCAACCCTCTATTCCTAGAACTCCACTCATCTCAGCATTCCAGAGGGCTGGGTTATAAATTTCAGCCACCAAGTTTGGTCACTTTCTCTTTCTTGGTTTCTCTTTTTCCTTCATTCTCTTCATCCCTCCCTCACTTTATACTTCCTTCATATAATTCTCTCAAACTCATTTGCAAGCTCTCTCTATTTTTTTTCCTTCCTTCATTCCTTTTTTTCCTCTATATCTCTCCTCTACACCTTAAGGGAAACTTCTCTGGAAAGAGAAAAACAAACTATACTAGTGATCCCTGAATGTGCAGTATTTAACTATACAGGTGAAATGGGTGAATTGTGGAGTGTGTAAATTATATCAGAGCAGAGTTGTTATTTTTTAATCTTTGCAATTTTATCTATGAGGAATATAGAGAAAAACCTTCACCAAAACATACGCATAGATGAGCACCATAGCTCACACCTATAACAGCTACAATTTCAGAAGCTGAGGCAGAAACATAACTGGAACATAATGGGTTTCAGTCCATAATGAGCAACACAGTAAGACCCCACTTGTCCATGAAATAAGTGCAAAACTTCCCCAGTAGTGGTGTTATGTGCCTATATTCTCAGCAGCTGAGAAGCAAAAACACAGGAGTATCACTTGAGCTTAGCAGTTTGAATTTCCTTGAGTTATGATGGTATCAAAATATTTTTCTGGTGCAAAGGGGAAAACAAGGTATCCAATCCATAAGAGATATACTGTATATGTGCAAGAGAAGTCCAATAGCATACAAAATATTTTATACATGTATTCTAAATGGGATTTATTACAAGGATTGTCAATCTAGATCAATGTGGGAAAATCAACTAATAGAATACACTACCTTAACAGAATTAATAAGAAAAACCATATTGTCGCCTCAAGAGACACAGAAAAGGCTTTTGACAGAGGCAAAATATATTCTTTTATTTTTATTTTTTATTAAATCATAGTTGTTTACATTAGTGCAATCATGGGGTATAGTGTGCAGGATTCATATACAATCTGAAATATTTTCATTCAACTGTTCGACATAACCTTCATTGGATTTTCTTATTTATTGTGTGAAAATATTTGTGTTCTACATTTAGTAGGTTTCACCTATCCCTTCTAAGATTCACTGTAAGAGTGATCCCACCATTTACCCTCTCTCCACCCACCCTCCCCATCTCCTTCCTTCCCTTACCCCTTTTCCCATCTTTTTGTGCTATAATTGAGTCATAGCCTTCTTATGAAAGTTATAAATTAGCGTCATAGTAGGGCTGTATGCATTGGATACTTTTTTTTTCCATTCTTGAGATACTTTTCTATGAAGAATGTGTTCCAGCTCCATCCATGTAAATATGAAAGAGGCAAATTCACCATCTTTCTTTAAGGCTGCATAATATTCCAAGGTATACATGTATCACAACTTATAAATCCATTTGTGGTTAGATGGGCACTTGGGCTTCTTCCATGACTTAGCAATTATAAATTGGGATGCAATAAACAATCTGGTACAGATATCTTTCTTATAATGTGATTTTTGGTCTTCTGGGTATATACCAAGTAAAGGAATTATAGGATCAAATGGCAGGTCTATTTTTAGATCTCTAAGTATTCTCCAAAAGTCTTTCCAAAAGAAACATATTAGTTTGCATTCCCACCAGCAATGTAGAAGTGTTCCCTTTTCCCCACATCCATGCCAACATCTCCGGTTTGGGGATTTTGTTATGTGGGCTAATCTTACTGGAGTTAGATAATATCCCAAGGTAGTGATGATTTGGATTTCTCTGATGATTAAGAATAGTGAGTAATTTTTCATGTGACTGAAGGCCATGCACCTGTCTTCTTTAGAGAAGATTATCTTCAGATCATTTGCCCATCCCGAGATGTTCTTTTCTTGCTAATATGTTTGAGTTCTCCGTGGATTCTGGCTATTAAACCTTTGTCAGAGGCATAACCTGCAAATATTTTCTCCCATTCTGAGGGCTGTCTGCTTGCTATACTCACTGTGTTCTTGGCTGTGCAGAAGCTTTTTAGTTTCATCAGGTCCCAGTAGTGTATTTTTAATACTGCTTCAATTGCCTGGGGTGTCCTCCTCATAAAATATCCATCCAGGCCAATTCTTTCAGAAGTTTTCCCTACACTTTCTTCTAGTATTTTTATAGTTTCATGTCTTAAGTTTAAATCTTTAATCCAGTGTGAGGCTATCTTGGTTAGTGGTGAAAGGTGTGGTTCAATTTCAGTCTTCTACAGGTCACAAGCCAGGTCTCCCAGCACCATTGGTTAAATAGGGAGTCTTTTCCCCACTGAATGTTTTTAATTGGTTTGTTGAAGATCAAATAGCAATAAGTAGTTGGGTTCATCTCATGGTTCTCTATTCTGTTCCAAACATCTACCTCTCTGTTTTTGTGCCAGTACCATATTTTCATCATTATTGATTTATAGTACTGTCTCAGGTCCGGTAGCGTGATTCCTCCTGCTTTGTTTTTATTTCTAAATCAGTAGCTTTTATGTACACCAACAACAACCAAGCCAAAAAAAAGTCAAGGACTCTATTCCTTTCACAGTAGTGACAAAGATGAAATATTTGGGAGTCTACCTAACAAAGGATGTGAAAGATCTCTATAAAGAGAACTATGAAACTCTAAGAAAAGAAATCGCTGAACATGTCAACAAATGGAAAAACATACCATGTTTATGGCTGGGAAGAATCAACATTGTTAAAATGTCCATACTACCCAAGCAATATACAATTTTAATGCAATTCTTATTAAAGTTCAATTGTCATATTTTAAAGATCTTGAGAAAATAATACTTCATTTTATATGGAATCAGAAAAAAACTTGAATAGCAAAAAATATTCTTGATAAAATCTTGTAGAAATATTAGAATAGAAGGGAACATCTTCAGGACTACTAATGGGATTTAGAGATGATTGAATTCATATATAGTGATAAATTCACATGATGGAATAGTTTTCAACAATAAAAAGGAAAGAAGTGAACATTTATGTGACAATAAGAATGAACCTTAAAATAATTATGATAAGGGAACAAGGCCACTTATAGAAGACCACATAGAGGAAGACTGAAATCAGAAGAAAACTTCAAGACAAGGCCAATTGTCTGCTAAGAGTAGGGGACCAGTGTTGGAGGGTGACGGGAAATATGAAAGTGACTGCTAGTAGGTATTGACATTCTTTGTGTGGGATAGAAGACAAAGTTCTACAATAAGATTGTGATTATAGATGTACAATTCTGTGACTATCCTAAGAAACACAGAATTGTACACTTTCAAATGGTGAACTACTTATTTCAATGAAGCAATTTGACAAAATTTTCCAAAAATTGATGTGCTCAAAGGTCTCACAGCATAAGTAGTACCCAGGAGGTGAGAGTACTTGAGGAACAGTCAACCTTAGCTCCATGCTCCCACACAGGTTACCATAAATTAACATGAAAGGCACATTTTTCCATCCTACCGAAGTTGTCATTTTCTTTTTCCTTGAAACATGGAATGACTCCTTCTCCTTGGTAGAGTACCCTAACTTCATCAGAACTAACCACAATCTCAAACTCCTGGGCTCAGCAGATCCTATTTCCTCTGCCTCCTTAGCATCTAGGAGTCCAAGTGCCCCTCCACAGTGCCCAGTTACTTTGGACCACCTGCTTCTGCCTCCCAGAGTGTTAGGATTACTGCACTCCAGACCTTGAAGTTGGAATATTTTTCAAACTATGGTTGGTGGCCAGTGGTGGTGTTTCATGCCTGTTATCTGGCATTTTGGGAGGACCAGTCAGTTGAATTGTCTGAGTTTTTGAATTGGAGACCAGGCTGAGCAGTAGTGACATCCCCATCTCAGAGGAATAAAAAATGGTCAGATATTATGTTGGCTCCTGGAGTTCTAGCTGAGGGAATAGTTTGGTTTTATGACAACACTTGAAGTTTTCTGTGATCTATGATACCAGAGTGCCCTACAGAGGCCTAAAAACTTAGAGTGTGTCTAAATACACAAACGGATAATACTTTTGGTGAAGAACTTACCCCACATTTTTACTTTTTACCACGGATCTAGAGTTGAAATTTTTCTCCAGATTAGATGTCAGCTAGAGACATTATTCTCCCAATAGGAAATTGTTTTACTAATACCTCTATTGACCAACACTTTGGATATTACATAATTCTGACCCTTTGATATCCTAGATTCTTGTAGTCACTGGAAACTGCCCACATAGTGAACTCTTGACTCCAACAGCCTTTTCATATGCATATTAAAAATTTCATAGTATACCCTCCACCTCTTCTGTTGGGCTTCTTCAATCAGGGCCAATATTATCTTTTTCCAATCAGTCTGAGACAGGGACCAGATATCTGGGAACAACCCCTACCCGTCAGATCATCTGGCAATATCCTAACAAACGAATCCCAAAACCACTTTTCTAGAATAATTTCCCCCCTGGGGGTCACAATAAACCTCCTTCTTTATGTAGTCCCATATTCCATCTGCTTATTGACGTCTAATACTTTGGCTCTTGAAAATTGTGCCTAGCAAGTTTTCTTTTTCTTTTTCCTTTCCTTTCCTTTCTCTTCCTTTCCTTTCATTTCTTTTCCTTTATCCTTTCCTTTCCTCTTTCCTTTCCTTTTTCCTTTCCTTCAACCTTTCCTTTCTCCTTTCCTTTCCTTTTCCTTTCCTTTCTTTTGTTTCGTTTCCTTTCCTTTCCTTTCTTTTCCTTTCCTTTCCTTTTTCCTCTTTTCTTTTCTTTTCTTCTTTTCTTTTCTTTTCTTTTCTTCTTTCCTTTCCTTTCCTTTCCTTTCCTTTCCTTTCTCCTTCCTTCCTTCCTTCCTTCCTTCCTTCCTTCCTTCCTTCCTTCCTTCCTTCTTTCCTTCTTTCTTTCTTTCTTTCTTTCTTTCTTTCTTTCTTTCTTTCTTTCTTTCTTTCTTTCTTTCTTTCATTATTTTTCTTGAAACAGACTCTCACTCTGTTGGCCAAGATAGAATATCATGACATCAGGCTAGCACACAGCAACATCCAACTCTTGTGTTAAAGGGATCCTTCTGCCTTTGGCCTATGGAGTAGCTGGAACTAAAGGCAAGGGCCAGAACGCTTGACAACTTTTTGTATTTTAGTGTAAACTGGGTGTGTGATTGGGGCTGAGGTTATCTTGCTGTTGCTCAGCCTTGTCTCCAACCCCTGACCACAGAGGGTCTGCCCACCTTGGCCACTCAGCGCACCAAAATATTGTAGTCATGTGTGGGAAAAGTCATTAAGCTCTACTTAAGAAATGACCTTATAAAGAGCTTTGAGTACTTGTCCACAGACCACTGTGATACATAGGAATTATGTCAGTACTGTTTTGCATATCCTTGGTGGTAAATATTACCACAATGATGCACACATCTCATTTATGCTCAACAGATTTCATTAGTCATTGTGTATTGAATGTGTGGCCCAAAATAATTCTTCTACTACCCATGTGATCCAGAAGCCAAAATTTGGACACACCTGGCATGAAGGTCAGGAATGTTGGAACTTTCCACATCGTGTTTTATTTCCCATGATAATCATAAATTAGACAGGTATGGAGTACACTACTGGAGGCATTGCTTAACCATATTTCGAGAAAAGACTTTCAGTGAGACACTTACCATCCCCAAAAAGCCTATTCTAGAAAAAGAATTAGAAATCACAAAAAGTAGAACTGAGAATTATGTGACATACCTGTCACATCTGTGAAATCGCTTTCTGACCTTTGGGCTCTGGTTCTTGGTCTCCAAAATACCATGGCAATACTAGGTATAAACCACACTCTTCTATTTGCTTATAAAGGAAAGAAAGGGTTGTTGAATCCCTTGAACAGAGATATAAATAAACTTTACGAAGCAGGAATTGAGTGTGGAGAAAAGAAACCCACTCTTTTGTAAGAGTTTCAACCCAGCAATTAACGCAGACAGCCACTACACAAGCTTAATAGGAAAAAAGGTTAAGCTTAAAGATGGTAACCCAGGGCACCACCCATTGTGATGTCATTGTGAATCATGCAGTGACTTCATCCTTTAATGTACTGGGATTCATGCTTCTGGTTAAAGATACTATGTGTCCTTTTCTGCTCTCTTCAGCTGGTATCCCTCAAGGTTTTTAACCAGGACATTTCTTTTTTTTTTTTTTTTTTTTTTTTTGAGACAGAGCCTCAAGCTGTCACCCTGGATAGAGTGCCGTGGCATCACAGCTCACAGCAACCTCCAATTCCTGGGCTCAAGCGAGTCTCTTGCCTCCGCCTCCCAAGTAGCTGGGACCA